>JAULUF010000015.1:1530000-1547500 GCA_031834385.1 Semotilus atromaculatus | reverse complement strand
CGTGAGTGCAACAAAAAAAAGTAGGTCACGCTCCTAAGGTGCTTTCGTCCATCTATATAGATTTAATTTCTTTATTTTAATGAAAGTAAACAGAAAAGTCTCTGCATCAGTTCTCACACACACGTTTCTTTGATCAATTGTCCTGGATCATGAAGCACCGAGACTTGCATATTAACTCTTTTCAAGAAATCAGAATATTCAATAATAAGGTTAGTGCGTGGCATTACATTCTTGCGCACGTAAGCAGGTCAGCATCTGCGTGTGTGTGTGTGTGTGTATAGCCTGAAATTCCTTCAGTAACAACAATGATGTTTAGAAAAATATGTAAAGTGTGCATACGTTTTGGTTCATAGTTCCATGGTCTCTCTCTCTCTCTCTCTCTCTCTCTCTCTCTCTCTCTCTCTGAGGGGAGGGGGGTGTAAAGGCTTTTTGCTGTATGTTAACCGATTGGTTGTGTCTTAGTTCTGTGCGCCCTGGACGGTTGGAATATTTCTCATCTTTACGCGCATCTGAAAGCGCGTCTCCGCGACTCTCCCCGCGTGACACCCGCAGAGCCCCGCACGGAAGACGGATGATGATGATGAGGTCTCCGGGGGTCTTTATCGGTCTACGGAGCTGCTGGGTCACCGAGGGGAACGGGGTTCGGTAATACGAACACCCCTCTCCATCCCACCCCACACACCCACGCTGACAGACAGACAGAATCCGGGTTTTGCGCACTTGGTGATCCAGCGTTCCCTCCAGGCGTTCCCGCGTTCATTCGACTGACGCGCGCGTCCCGGTTCCGCGATGGTTCCGTGTCCCCCGCGCGCCTGATGAGTCCGCGCGCATTATCATCAGCATGTCCTCGCGGAAGATCTCCTCCGAATCCTTCAGCTCCATGGGCTCGGACTACCTGGAGAGCCCCGGGGAAGACGGAGAGTGTCCGTTCTCGCGCGTGTTCTGGAACGGTAGGAGTCCCGTGGAGACGCTCGCGTGTCCGTTCGAGGACGCGGCGCTCAGCAGGAGGGTCGCGCGCCGCAAACGCGTCAATCTGGACTCGCTCGGGGAGAGTTTGAGACGCCTCACATCACCGACGGTACCGAACCTTCCCTTCAGCACACACACACACACATCCACCGCACAACACACGAGACACAGATGTGCTCATCACAAACTCCGTGTATTATAAATTATATGGATTTTTAATAGTAACATCTGGAATCTGGTGGAGAACAGAATCTGCATTAATATGAAATATAGTATATAAACAGATGGATATTCGCCACACGTATATAGAGAGAGTATTGAATAGTGATGATTAACGCATTAATATCTAAGAGACAAAATCATCTAGAATCAGAACGGAGTCTCCACAAGGCTATATATTAAATGTAGTTACGAGACGTAAGGCATAAAGCCTTCAGGGTTAAATGAAGGATAGACAACAGATAGAGTTAGAATCACCATCACCATCTTTATAACCATTTACACCAGTGTTATTAAGTCTAGGTGATGTTAGAGTGATGATGATGAAGGATTTGACTCATGAGAGCAGATTACATATGTAGTTCGTAGCCTACATCTCCTCCAAACATCAGAAAACACAACCGGTGTAGATGTATAGCTCAATATAGTATAGCTCCTTCAGACCATCTTGTGTGTGTGTGTGTGTGTGTGAATGAATGAATGAATGAATGGAGAATCAATGTAAAGCGTGCTGTGTTAGTTCAGGTCCTGCTGTGTGTTGTGTGTGTGTGTCAGCATGTATTACATATTCATCCTCCTGTCTCATGTGTAGCGTAACTGTGCGGTGCACATTCAGACGTGTGTGTGTGTGTGTGTGTGTGTGTGTGTGAGTAAAGGGGCACGATAACCTCTCGGTACGCTGGTCCCTGGTGTTTTAGGGCCTCAAAGAAACACACACACACTGTACCACAGAGAGCATGTATATCTGCAGTTCTGCATCAGAATGTTCTGGCCCTGAGATGCACTCTCTCTCTCTCTCTGTGTGTGTGTGTGTGTGTGTGTGTGTGTGTGCTGTACCAGAGAGGCACTTGAAAATGTGGTTCATAGGAAACCAACTGCTCCAATGGCATAAATCCAAAATGTGTGTTTTAGCTGGATTACATGAAAAGCACTTACAACATTCTCAGGCTGGCTGTACATCGACAGACGGCTCATCGACACACACATGCTAATATACGATGCAACTTTAAAAAATTTTGCAAATTCTCTCTTGAAAATGTTAACGTTAAATACAAAAAAATCTGGTAGCACTTTACAAAGATGATCCATTTGTTTACATCAGGTAATTACATTAGTTAAAATGACCTACAATGTTAACATCAACAATTACATGATTAAAATCAAATATTGTATCTTTTCATATTATCTAATGGTTTACATGGACTAACAATGAGTAGATGTATTTATATTAACTAACTTTAACAAAGATTAATAAATACTACAATATGTATTGCTCGTTGTTAGTTATTGCATGAGACCTTATTGTCAAGTATTTACAAAATGATGTTAACAATTCAGATTGTACAGTATTACAGATGGCAGTTATTACATTAGCATGAACTGATCATTAGTATTTTCTCTGGTAAACAGCAGCTTATGTTTGCATGTCTGTCGAAATAATGTCAGAGGATTAAACAAATGTTCACTGAACACAAGGCTCTAGAAGATATGAATCCTGTGTGTGTGTGTGTGTGTGTGTGTGTGTGTGTTTGATAGAGAGATTTATATTGTTTAGCTGCTGTTTGTAATAAATGAAATGATACAGAAATATTCCTCTGGGTTTAGCTGTAAAAACAACAGAAAAAAAGCTCATACATACATAAAACATTAGACATCATAGATTCTTCTGATGCAAAAACTACAAAAGGCGCACAGAAACATTATGCTGCCTCTAAATATGATCCTTTTTAGCCAAAATGAATGAAGAAAAAGTATTGCAACAAGCTCAAACAGAGTGGACCGCGTTTAAAAATGTTGATTAGGAATATATATTTTATATCAGTTCTGAGTGCTGTTGATATAAATCATTTAGTCTGAAAGTGCAATAATATTTTTTATTTTTTATTTATAAAATACTATTTATTTGTATGTATTTAGCTTAGCAATGTTAACATCCAACTCTCCTAGGATCAGTCAGTGCACTTCACGTGTTTGTGTGGCTCGTCGATTTCACTGAAATGAAGTTACGATTCTGTTGCATATAATAATAATAATACAGCAAGATTTTGGAGGAGATCTTTAATATCTGGTGCCAAGCTGAAGGAAGAAGAATATTTACACCACATGTTTAAATGTTTTTGAAAGAGTCTCTTCTGCTCACCTTTATGTAATAAAAAATACAGGAAAAACAGTGAAATATTATTACAATTTAAAATGACTGTTTTCTATGTGAATATATAGTAAAGTGTAATTTATTCCTGTGATCAAAGCTGAATGTTCAGCATCATTACTCCAGTCTTCAGTGTCACATGATCCTTCAGAAATCAGGATAATATGATGATTTGATGCTCAAGAACAAAAGAATAGCAGATAATTCAATTGTTTCATTAAAAATAAGAAGAAATGCAGATTACAAATAATAGGACAAATACCATATCACAAATGAAACTTTAAAAATGTCAGCTGCAGTGCGTCTTTCTAACAGTAGCATTTGACTTTCTTTGTTCTTAAAACTTGCTTTTTTTAGGGTAGCTTTGATATGATTCATGTGATTACCTTGTTTGTTATTATATTGGCTTTTTATTTTTATTGATTGTTTAGTAGTTTTACTGCCTGGAATGTTATGTGCGTCTCTTAACCTCATTATTTTTATGTAAAGTGCTTTGAGATGCTACTTTTAAAGGCACTATATAAAATAAAGATTATTATTATTATTAATCCTCAAGGGGAAATTAAAGGATTAGTTCACTTTTTAAAAAACTTTTGCTGATAATTTCCTCACCCCCATGTCATCCAAGATGTCCATGTCTTTCTTTCTTCAGTCGAAAAGAAATGAAGGTTTTTGATGAAAACATTCCAGGATTTTTCTCCATATAATGGACTTCAACAGGACCCAAACGGTTCAAGGTCCAAATGACAGTTTCAGTGCAGCTTCAAAGGGCTTTAAACGACACCAGACGATGAATAAGGGTCTTATCTAGACAAACCATCGGTTATTTCTAAAATAAATAAAAAAGTTTAAGTTTTATTAGCACAAATGCTCGGCTTGCTCTGTTCTCCTGTTCGAACTCGTTCATCAAAATGAACAAATCTTTTTTTGAGTCATTTCATTCATTCAACGAACATAATGAACGAAATGACTCGAAAAAAAGATTCGTTCATTTTGATGAACGAGTTCGAACAGGAGAGTCACGACCGCGGATCACAGAACAGAGCAAGGCATATAACTTCGTTTTTTATTTATTTATTTTAGAAATAACCGATCGTTTTGTCTAGATAAGACCCTTATTCATCGTCTGGTGTCGTTTAAAGCCCTTTGAAGCTGCACTGAAACTGTCATTTGGACCTTGAACCGTTTGGGTCCTGTTGAAGTCCATTATATGGAGAAAAATCCTGGAATGTTTTCATCAAAAACCTTCATTTCTTTTCGACTGAAGAAAGAAAGACATGGACATCTTGGATGACATGGGGGGGGGAGTAAATTATCAGCAAAAGTTTTTTAAAAAGTGAACTAATCCTTTAAGTGTTACAGCAGCGACAAATCGAGACAAAATGCATAACAAAAATAGACAATGCAATGAATCAATAATCTGAATATACTACTTACATAGATATGTAATGTATAGATTTCACTGTATGATTTAAATACATTTACATTGATTCTTATTAAAGCGAACGAAGTTATTCAGTCGAGAGCAGTGAGTGTTTTCTGTCTCCTGTTGTTTGATTATCATTAACCAATCAGAGATCAGATCTTGTAGCTCCGCCCCTTTTCAGTGACGCACTCTCTCCTCCGGTTTGTATTTACATAATGAACGGCTCGTTTTGAAATCTTTTCGTTATGCTGACATCTGTCAATGACATCTCCTTGGATCATGACAGTGCTCATGATAACTGTCCTCAACTCTACAGTAAGTGAATCAACTTCACTGGCTAATTAGCTACTCTTAGACAGCGATGCCGTAAATACAGTTAACAGAAGATCAAAGACACATTTCTAAAGATGGCTGCGCGCTTGTTTCCTCAGTCTATACTGACACACATCCGGGTTCCTCTCAACTTTTTTTTAAATTATAATTATGTTTTGATACTTATGTTTAAGCGCAATGAGACGCGAAAGAGAACTTGAGGACGCTCTTATAAGCGTATGTGTGTGCATTGATTTGAGTTTTTTTGTTTTTTCATGCTATTTCTCTGTGTGTGTGTGTGTGTGTGTGTGTGTGTGTGTGTGTGTGTGATTGTGTGTGGTCAGTGAACATCAAGGTCACTGTCATGGGAATTAGTTTCAGACACACTGTATAATGTGCAAACAGAATCAGTCTCTTTCTCTCTCTCACACACAGTTTGACTTAAGTCACATTTCACCCCAAACCCGTAAGAGGTTTTGTCTAAAGATTGTTTTTATTTATTTCATGTTTGCACAAAGAAAAGACCATAAAGATTTGTGCACGGCATTTGATTTTCCAACAATCAAGCTAATTTCCCCCCACATTCTCATAACCATAATGTAATGCACTTTTATTGCAACTGTCATGATCCTCAGCGGTGTTATGTTAGTATAAATCAGGTTTAGTGTCGAGAAAGAGAGACTATTGCTTTAAGATCACTAAAGCAGATTTGGCCAGGTAAAGCTGGATTTGAGCTATTAAGAGCTTTCCTGAAATGAGGAGGATTGTGATTGGTATTTTGTTGCCATGGTAGCGTGATAAAGGCAGTTGATTGGATAAGGCTTAAGAGTGTATTGTATTACAGGTAGATCAGCACTGTAAATCCCTTTAAAAAGGGCCAACACAAGCCAAATCCAACAGAGACGATCGATTTACCATCACCCTTTCAAGAAACACAGAATTGGTTTAATTAGTTAAAACGTAATCTGCAGCTTTGTGGAACTTCGATAGATTTTTTTTCCCATTAAATTCTCAGGAAGTCTTCATTAAAGCATTATAAGCCATGAATCAAGCCAATCAGCTGCAAGGTGGACCATAACATTACAAACGTTGACTTGAAGCAAAACAAGTATTTGGAAATCGGACAAAAACACAAAGCTACAAGACTGTGAACTTGAACAGCTTTAGTGAGGGAAAGAACTACAATCCCATGATGCATTGCGAACAGTGTAATCGAGTTAAAAAACTATGGAGAAATATAAAACTACTCACTTAAAATATGCACACATATTTAAGAATTTTTTGCGAATATACGAATTTGCATTGCTTCATGGGAGTGGGCGGAGCTAAAGAGATCTTTTGGCATTTTTTGCTTGTTTCAACTCTGATTGGTGGAATTTTCTGCACAGCATTATGGGTAATGTAGTTTTCGCTAGGAATTCCGCTGTTAAACACGATTATAATAAGCTGAAATAATGCGAACTGACTCAACATAAGCAAATACCATCACTTAACAACCTCTTAGCTCACAGTCTTTTTTCTTGGTTCGTTTTTAACTTTTGATTGAGTTGTTTTTCGTGAATCTGTTGTAGTGTAAGTAGATCCTGTGAATGAAGAGGGGATGTGTGTGTTTGGGTCAGTGTGATGACAGCGCTCTTGTTTACCAGTTAAATGGTGTCTTTGTAGTGTCACTTGTGAATCTGGGTCGAGCAACTTCTGACTGCATTGTTTTTCTTCTTTTTAGACCCAGACAATCCAGCTGGCCCTGCAGAGAACAGTGGAGTTTTACAGACAGAGGGAAATCAGGTAGATCCGCAGACACGATGTCCCTGAGAGAAATCACATCTCTTTCATCTGTTTCTCCTAGACAGAAGAACAAAGATAATCCTGTGGAGTTTCAGAAGAGTGCTGCTTTCCACATCATTTTTTAGCTCTAAACTCTCACTATACAGTATTTTGAGAACAGATTCAGACTGAACCCTCTGGTGCTGTTCTGTCGTTTTTTATATAAATTTTTTTTTTTTTTTGATTGTCATTGTCAAAATTCTTTTTGTTGAAAAATTGTCTTTTTTTAAATAATTTTTTTACTTCATCGGAATGTTACGAAACTTGGTTGTTTGAAACACACACACACACACACACACGTTGGTGCAACTACATTATGAGGACTCTCCATAGGCGTAATGGTTTTTATACTGTACAAACTGTATATTCTGTCCCCTTACACACACACACACACACACACACACACACACACTGCCACTATCCCTACCCATCACAGGAAACATTCTGCATGTTTACATTTTTAATAAAACATTGTTTTTTATGTTTTTTAAGCTATTTGAATTATGAGGACTCATGAAATGTCCTCATAAACCATGTTTAAGTTGTAATACCAGTGTAATACACGTGTCGTTATACAAATTTGTGTCCTCATAAATCACACACACACAAAAAAAAACATCGAAAAGGTTAATGGTCCTGAAACAAATACTCACACTTGAATTGTTCACAGTCAAAAATGAGCGCATTGGAAACGAACAAGAGACGAGTTTCCTCTAGTGGAAGCGTTTGGTACTGCAGCCACACACACTCACGCTGAAAGCTCATTACTGAGATATCAACCTCACATTTGGAATACAGCTTATTTAGATTTATGTCTTTGATTTTCTTCACAGTTTTACATTTAACTTTTTAAACACAAGATTACCCTGGTAAATGTTAATCAGAATCTCTCTCTCTCACACACACACAGTGGACAAGAGTTTGTACGAAGCTTGTCCGACGAGCAGAAGTGTGTGTTTGAGAACTCGCGCTGCGACAGCCAGACCGACATCTCAGGAATACTGAAATACACAGCAACTATTTTAGGTAAGTGCACCAGAGATGTTATATAAGGTGACCTATTATGCCCATTTTTACAAGATGAAATTTACAGGTAAAACTTGAAAAATTTGAATATCGTGCAAAAGTTATAATTTTGATGATTATGGCTTACAGCTTATGAAAACCCCAAATTCAAAATCTCAGAAAATTAGAATATTTCATGAAATCAATAAAAAAAAAGGATATTAAATACAGAAATGTCGGCCCTCTGAAAAGTATAATCATGCATATGTATATAGTTATATATACTAAATATATAAGTTTCACTTTTTAATTTGAATCACTGAAATACACAAACTTTTGCACGATATTCACATTTTTTTGAGTTCAGAATGTGTCTGAGAAGATTCAGCTCAAAATACCCCACAGATCATTTATTATAGTGTGTAAATGCTCATTTTTGAGGGGAAGAAAAACATGCAGTTTTTGTGCATGTCTCTTTAAATGCAAATGAGCTGCTGCTCCCCGCCCCCTTTCCAGAAGAGGGCGGAGCCTTTACCACTACTAAAACATCTGTTTGGTTTTAATTATCATCTCTATCCCCATCACTCTTGTGACATTGCAGTTCTTCATCATCATATCTGCATTTATCTTAGTTTAACTTCTGATATTTGCTATATATTTGCTATATATTTGGTATTTGGTGCGTTGCGTTGCGTGGGTATTAAACTAAGTTTTCTTTTACGTCTTCTTGCGCTTAAACTGCCAAATACACACAAGGTTGGTTATGTCTGTGAACGTAAACCGCAGGGGAAAGAAATCGCATGTGTATATTAGATCTTTTTATTAAACTGACAGAAGCGTAATATAATATGAAGAAAAAAAAGAAAAAAAAAAGAAAATCACTGCTCGTGACTGAATTACTTAATAAGAATAAATGTCTTACTTGAATGCTGCTGTTAAATGCTCTGGCGATGAGATACACGTACAGCTCACTGGGGGGCGGAGCTATGCTAATAGGGCAGAGGCCATCAGCAGTCGTGGGCGGGGCTTAATGTGACATCACTTTGGAGCACATCCCTGAACGGCTCATTTTGAGACATTGTTTCAGATTTATGGGGAAAACAACGGATTTTTACCACAATAGGCTGGTTGTGTGCACACACACACTGCGGACACATACATATGTTCAAAACCAATATAAAAGTCAATAATATGTCCTCTGTAAGCTATCCGGACACAGAAGCCACATGAGCGTAAACGCACCGTGTCCTGATTGGCTGATGATCCGATCTGCTTGATTGGATGACAGTGATCACATGTTTAAACGCAGCCAAAATGTCCTGCATCCTTCATAGAAAATATTCTGCATGTGCAATGCATACACAAGTGTGCACGTGACTTTTTATACTTTCGGTTTGCTTAAGTATTCTCACGATTTTTTTGACCAAACCGTGCCGTTCTAGTTCACGCGCACACACACTAGCTGCAAAACTTTGACCCCAATACACACTCACTGACACTTTTCTAAAAACTCCCTCCAGTGCTGCAGTCTCCATTCCCGAGCTGTTGCTAAGATACTAACTCTGCCATCCCTAACGAGAACACGTTTATTAATAAACCGCAATGAGGCGTTTGAACCGAGCCCTGCCCAGCGAAAGCCTCTGCGCATCTCCTGTAAAGCTTTAATGCACATATTGATTCAATGGGTGATCGATGCTTTCGCTGGGGGACAGACCTTTAAACTTTCCATCTTTAAGTAAAAGCATGTTCATAAAGCGGATAGTTCTGCTAAATACAGATTGCATGAGCCGTGTTCAATCTGATGGAAATGTCAATAATAATCTGTGAATGTACTTTCCAAGTTGCTGCGTTTTTAAAAGCAACGTGACCTTGTGCTGTATTAGCTTCCAACTGCTGTGTTGCTTTTATTAAAAGGTTACTGTCTTATAAAATTATGAATTCAGTTAACTGTTTGAAAGTTTGGAGTCTTTAAGCTTAAGTCTTTTGGCCTCGGTTTAAGGTTTAGGACGGGTGCAGACCTCGAAAAACTCTTTTCTGCATGGAAGAACTGATATTTATTTTCATAAATGGGGAAATTTTTTTGCATTTCTGTAGCTTACAGTAGTAGCAAACGTGGCGAGATGAAAATAATGGTCATGGTAAACATGAAATAGCTCCTAAAATGTATGATTATGCTTTTTACTATTTTATTCTTTATTTTATTTGCTAACTTGCCTATTATTTATATTGTTACCATTTTATTGACTAACTAGTTTTTTACAAATGCTTTTGTTTTAGTGGTTTGTTTATATGTCGATACACGATTAATTATATTATTTCTTGTTTACAAACAACAAATCATAAACAAATCATAAATAAGTGTCTTCTGCTCACCAAGGCTGCATTTATTTGATCAAAAATACTGTAAAAACAGTGAAATATTATTACAATTATGTAAATATGTTAAAATGTAATTTATTCCTGTGATAAAGCTGAATGTTCAGCATCATTACTCCAGTCTTCAGTGTCACATGATCCTTCAGAAATCAGGATAATATGATGATTTGATGCTCAAGAACCTCAAACCATTGAGACTTTTAAAAAAGGACTAAAAACATTTATTTTTAGGAGAACTTATGACTTTTAACTACGATGTCGATGTATTTTATATTGATGTTTTATGATCTTAACTGTAGCACTTTGAGATTTGCTCCAAATGTAAAGTGCATTACAAATAAAATCGATTATTATTATTACTATTAAGAAATATTTAAGATTATTATCAGTGTTGAAACCAGTTCATATTTTTGTGGAAACTGATCCATTTTATTTTTCAGGATTCTTTGATGAATAAATAACAGCATTTATTTGTAATATCTGTTTAAAAGTAATAAGTGGGTTTTTTTTAATCAAATGGTAGTTTTTTTTTTTTTTTTTTACAATATGAATTTTACAGAAAAACAAGGCAAACGCATCCAATATTTAAAGACAGTCATAACTGATTTTCCTTGAAAGCCCTTATTGATAAGACATTCATTTTTGAAACATAGGTAGTGTATTTTCATTGAATAAACACATTTTTTTTTGCATTATTTTGCTCAGGCGTGGACTTCGCCGCCGTCCGCGGCCGATTCGGGGAGGAGTTCTTCGGCTTGTGTCTGGAGGAGAACGAGAGGGTTCTGCGAGCTCTCGGCGGGAACCTGCAGGACTTCTTCAACGGTTTCGACGCTCTCCTCGAACACATCAGAACGTCCTGCGGCCGCCGGGCTTCGTTCGAGGCGCCCTCTTTCCTATGCAAAGATGCTCCTCAGGAGAAGGAGGACACGAACGCGCAGAGCGAGGGAGGACGAGCTCTTCTCCTCCACTGCTTCAACCCCGACCCGACGGTGGGCGTGGCCATGCCGGGATTGATCCGAGCCGCCGCCCGGCGCATTTACCAATCGGACGTCTCCGTGGAGGAAGCTCCTCCCACATGGCTTCACACAGCCAATGAGGACGGAGAGCTCTCGGCTGACTCCTCCCCCTCGTCTTCTCCATCTCCACCTTCATCTTCGTCTCCCGCCTGTTTGTCGTTCCTCATTCGAGAGGTTCGGACTCAACCCGCCTCCTCGTCTCCACACCCTCGCCAGCTGTCGCGCTCGCCGTTGGATTTGCGCATCGGTCTGAGCACGTTTTGCCGGGCTTTTCCCTTCCACCTGGTGCTGGGACCCAACATGGAGGTTCTGCAGGTCGGGGAGGGACTCCGAAAACAAGCCAAAAGCGACCCACACCGAACACTCACATTCAGCAACAGCTTTGAACTGGTGTCTCCCAGAATCCCCTGTTCCTTCCAGAACATTCTCCTGCGGCTCTCCACGCCGTTCACCATCCGCACACGACCCGACGGATCGGCGCTCGACGGCAGAGAGAAGGTAAGAGTTGTGTGTCCATGTGTTTTTACAACTGATTTAGACTGGTTTGGATGATTCGTTAAAAGGAACCGACTCAAAAATGATTCATTCACAATCAGTGGTGGAGTAAAAGTACAAATAACCAGAGACATATTTACTTTAGTAAAAGTAGAAGTACCACAATGACAACCCTACTTAAGTAAAAAGTACCTGATTTTAAATGTACTTTAAGTATTAAAAGTAAAAGTACTTGCATAACAATTTAATAACAATTCTAATGATTAATAAAACAGTTCATTCTCCCTAATATAATTACTCCTAATACTCAGAATAATAACTAATTTAACCTAATACTCCTATAATGATTCTTTTTATAAGCCATTATTTTTTAAGTTTTTATGAGTTTGGGAAATGTTTTTGGAGGCTATGGTGCCCCTAAAGGGACATGGTGATGGAAAAATTATATTCCAATGCTTTTGCGTTCTCTTGCAAAGGTTTTGCGTTTCCCCGCCTCAAGAAACTTTGCATTCGCTTTGTTTCGAAGAGAGTTTTGCGAGAGAACGCAAACGCATTGAAATGTATTTTTTCCTCCCATCTAATATTATATTATAATATTTCCACCACCATGCCACTTTAGGAGCCCCGAAACAATCCACTGTTATCGTTAACTAAAACATTTGAGTTAATTAGGAAAGTTATTATTAAGGAAATTATTAAATATAAAATTATTAGATGATCTTTTTGAAATGTTGCCTTGGCAAGTAACTGAAATATATTTTTAGTTGAAGTACTAAAACTACTAACTGAAATCAATTTAAAACTGAAGTACACAAAAGTAAATTAAAAATATTAAAAATAATTTTTACATTTTACAAAGCACATAAAATTACATAAGCCATTAAGAGTTTCAGATGTCTTAATTTTGAGTCCACATTGTTAACTAAAATGTTTTTTATTGAAATAAAGTTAAAATAAAATAGATTATAAATTTTGGATGTAAAACTTAAACTAAATGTAAATTTTGAAATGTTGCCATGGTAAATAACTGGCATAAGTTGAAGTACTAAAATTACGAGCTGAAATAAATATAAAACTGAAATAAAAATAAATTAAAACTATTAAAAAAATACTTGTAACTAATTAAAAAAAAGCACATATAATAACTCAAATTAAACTGAAAATATAAAAATAAAAGCTAATTAATATATTTATAAAAACTAAAAAAGTATATAAATAATACAAAAATAACAGATTTCAACAAGTGATTTTGGCCAGAATTAAATGGTCTCATAAAATTTTTTATCAGAATCACTTTATTGCCAAGTAGTGCTTTCACACACAAGGAATGTGCTTCGGTAACAAGATGCTACCATGGCTGCTATAATCAGCGCCAATCAATATTGTTGCTAGTGCACCACACACATCATGATTTTGAAAGAGTTAAAATCTAAATCAAAAGAATTAAAGCTAATCAAAATGTACAATGATCCATATGAAAATCAGCTTCACTCATAATCCTTTAATTGGCTTGAAGAAAATCTTAAAATGACAACATTGTGGTAGTGTTTGTGTCTGCTCATCTCATAAATACCATCATCATGACGCGACTTTACAGCAATATTCAACAGTACATGTACGCTGAAGGCTGTTGCCAAACCCGTAGGATTATTTCCTAAATCTGTGCATATTATTATGAAATGATTTGGACAGAGATGCTGCTTATGCTCGATGTCTTTCAGCCTGGAGAGAAGCTTTACCAAACACACACACACACACACACACACACACACACACACATACACACACACAACCTGCCATGATGAAACGAGAAGATGACAAATCAGTGGCTGGAGGGAATGTGCAGTTAATAAACCTTTCAGGATGACGACATATAATGACATATGCTTCTGAAAAACTACAGATTTCCACTTCATTTTTTTAAATCCGTTCATTTGTCAACAATAAATCTTTACTGAACAATTTCTTGGCAATGGAGAAAATGAATACACAAAACAGTTTTGCTTCAGAACCCAGATTTAAGTGTTATAGAGTCATAAATACTGAAGTATATATTAATATTTCCATGAACTGAATGTATTATCCAACAATATACAAAATGTATAACATCACAGGCTGAATAGAGAAATTGACAATATTGTAAATGTTGCCTATGCAGTTAGCAAGATATTTCAAAATTTTCATTCACATATTTAGGGGGCTATATGTAATAAATTTCATGTATTCATCTTTTTTATTGCGAACAGCTTGTAACGAAACTTAAAAAACGAGACCTTCAACGACTTCCTCGATTGAAAGCCTGTAGACTGATTTTTCTGTGAATGACTCAGGATGTTTTCGACAGGAAGATCAAAATGATGTGATATTAATGCCCTCCCGAGGGCCTCGCTTTCAATCAATGACACATTTAACGAATGCTTATACAATGTTCAGGATAATACCGAAAGAGACGTTTTGTACTGTAATGTCAACGTGTCATGCAAAGAAAAGGTCTTAAAGGGTTAGTTCACCCAAAAATGAAAATTCTGTCAGTAATTACTCACCCTCATGTTGTTCCAACCCATAAGACTTTCGTTCATCTTCAGAACACGAATTAAGATGTGTTTGATTAAATCTGAGAGCTGGATCACTCCTCCATAGGCTTCTAAGGGATTGAAACTTGTTCCCCCGAAAAGTTATTAAAGACATTGTTAAATACTTTTTGTGCGCAAAAAAAAACAAAAATATCGACTTTATAATAATAATAAACTTTTGCTGATAATTTATATGACTCACGCTGATAATTCGTGACTCACGTAATACGCAATTACGTTTAAAGTGAACTAATCCTTTAACCCTTTATGACCTGCCATAGAAGAGTATATCCTAGTATTTTTACATGATGTGCTGTCATTATTTTGAGCATTTTCATATGCCGTACATCAAAACAATCCTTACACCCCCAATTTAAAGGCGATGTGTGTAATAAATCAATAGTAACTAGATAAATAGCTCAAAAGTGCAATAAAACAAAAAAAAATTAAATCGTTTTTTTCTACATATTTTATTAAATACAGAAATATCACAAATGTCAACCCCAAACTTGTCAATGTAAAAACACTTGCATCAAACACTTTTAAAACTACACACAATTGATTTGAACTGTTTACATAATTTTTTTTGAAAGAGACACTCATTTTTATGAGTCAAAATGATGAGGCAATGATAAAAAGCAATGTATTTGAGTGTTTTTGTTGTAAACGCATATTACCCAGTTTGTACAGACTCATTAGAGGGTGAAAACAACGCAACAGGAGCATGTCTGAGGCTTGATCTGAACCTGTAATGTCTCTGGTTTTGTATGCAAAACATTATCGAGCTGGCCATTTGGTTTCAGTTTCTATCGGCTCAGAGACATGCAGACGATGCTCCCGTCGGTCTTAAAGGGTTGAATGCTTTCTCTTGTTTTTGAGAGGAAAGCGCACGGCATACATGTACATATTCATCTAAACATCGCTCTCAGCGGCGTTGGCAATGTAGGGATGTTCGTGAACAGTATATCGATGCGAGTTTATCGGGGCCTTGCATCACATTCAGTCTCTTGTACTGTGCGTTACCTGTGCGAGAGCAATATGTTGCAGTTCACTGAATGACCACCGGTGTCGCTAATAACAAGGGTTTCTAGGGATGCCTGATAAATCGGCCACAATATCGGTACCGGATGATAAATGTTAATTTTTAATGTTATCGTTATCGGCCGGACAAGAAAATTTGTCCGGTATATTAAGGCACGGTTTACACGAGAATGCTCGCGCGTGAAAACGTAAAAATATTTTATCAGATGTGCATTTCGTTTACACGGCGACGGCGTTTTTGGGGCTTAAAAACGCCAAAAAGTGAAACCACCCTCCAGAGTGGAAATCTTAAAAACGCTCCACCGATGTTCCCGTCTAAACGGTAAAAACACAAATCTGCTCACGGCGGCCCTCGTCGCGTACGCGTTTACGTCACAGGCGTGCGCCAGTACAGGAAAATAACAACCAACATGTCTGATTATTTCCATACGTCGGTCCTTCAAGTGTCCCTCGCAGCGCTGATAAACGTACAAGAGTCTTTTCAGCAGTTGTACAAAATATTCTCAGATATTGGTGTTGTTGTGTGGCAGTGCTCCACATCGCCACCTAGCGCCTGGAGTGCCCACTACATCCAATTTCACACACTTTTGCGTCACCATACAGTATGCACGCATTGGGGTTCTATATAGAACCATATCTTTACTCTACTCCAAAGAACCTTTTATGCTAAAAAGGTTCTATAATGACAAGAAAGAACCCTTTTGGCACAAAGGTTCTTTATAGGCTATTATTCATTCATATATTACATTATTTTGCAACATTTTGTAGTTGTAATTAATTAAATTATTGTTTATTAAACTGTTGTGGTAACTTAATATCACATTTTAATCATGCTGATTTTTGGAGGAGAAAAACTGAAATGGCACTCTTCGTGTGATATTGATTAACTACATAAAATGATATAAATATACATTTTCTGACCCCCATATCTTGAATTTTGTGATCATTCACATGCATTCATAAATACATTTTAAGGTCTTGATGTTTGTCAATAATATGTAGTCTTTTTTTATAGAACCCTTAAACGGGTCGGGTTCTGTATAGAACCTTTTAGGGGTTCCAAATACGTAGCGCCTGATAGAACCTTTTAAGGTTCTATATAGAACCTTTTCTTCTAAGAGTGTATGCATGATTATATGACTAGTTGCATTTTGTTATTTGCATTTGGCTTTGTTTTTCCCTCGTTGTGTCCCATCAGAACTGAAAGTCACTTTCTTCTCGCCAACACTGAGCTCATTCAAAGGCACTGATACATTTCAAGGTTTTGTCTTGGTTCCGCGTCATTTAGCTGGAGCTTTTATTTTTATCTGAGTAATTTGCAGGGTGCTGATGGCAGGAACAGGGCGTCCCGCCGGAGACATCAGTGCCTCGCTCAAGTGTACAGTGGGGATTGTGTAGGAGAAACTTGGTAACAAAGCACTTTTCTTCAGTGTGTGTGTGTGTGTGTGTGTGTGTGTGTCTGTGTGTGTGTGTGTGTCCTGAAGCTGGCTACTGGACTGAGGAAGATAAATGTCAACAAATATAAATAAATCGCATAACACAGTGTCAGCACTAAAAGAGTGGAATGCGATGCAATGCAACAGAAATAATTATTTTCGAAATAATAATTAAATAGTAATTTGTAGTGACATCATGACTAGAAATGGTGCAATTTGAAGATATGACTAAAACCATAAAAAAAATACGTTTCATTGAAGTGCATTACTAATAAAAAGTATAATAATATCTAAACGATATTAAAATAACACTGGGCATTATTAATGAGTGTAAATGTAAATAAACAGTTTGTATGATATTGAATCTGTCCGTAATAGTGTACAAGAATAGAATTAATGCATCTATAATCAGTAAAGGTGCTCCTATTATTTGTGAAGTGTGCATCTGTGTTTGCATTTTCAGTTAATATTGTCCTCAATCCCTTATGCAATAGGAGATCAGGAGTTTATGACCGTTCTCTCTTGACTTTAGTTACGTAAAAATGCAGATGAATGTGAGCCGAGTTTTCACATGTATGAACCTCAAATATGATGTAATGAATTTAGCCCATTGCTAATAATAATAATAATAATTCAGACTAATGCAGACAAGGGTTATT
>JAULUF010000015.1:1520000-1525000 GCA_031834385.1 Semotilus atromaculatus | reverse complement strand
GGTTTTGTAACTGTGTGGTGAAGTCTTTAAACAGTGCTGGTTTCAGTGTAAAAATCTCCACCTTATTCACAAACCCGGTTTCAGCTTAATCAGTTGCTGAGTCATACATAATTAAAGTCCTCCTTTCTATGTAAATTACAGTTACGTAGATTGTGCCTAATTATTTACTCTGAGTGTGGGTTATGTTTAGTACGGGGGTTATTATTTACTCTGAGTGTGGGTTATGTTTAGTACGGGGGTTATTATTTACTCTGAGTGTGGGTTATGTTTAGTACAGGGGTTATTATTTACTCTGAGTGTGGGTTATGTTTAGTACGGGGGTTATTATTTACTCTGAGTGTGGGTTATGTTTAGTACAGGGGTTATTATTTACTCTGAGTGTGGGTTATGTTTAGTACAGGGGTTATTATTTACTCTGAGTGTGGGTTATGTTTAGTACAGGGGTTATTATTTACTCTGAGTGTGGGTTATGTTTAGTACAGGGGTTATTATTTACTCTGAGTGTGGGTTATGTTTAGTACGGGGGTTATTATTTACTTGTGTGTGGGTTATGTTTAGTACTTTGGTTATTATTTACTTGTGTGTGGGTTATGTTTAGTACTTTGGTTATTATTTACTCTGAGTGTGGGTTATGTTTAGTACAGCGGTTATTATTTACTCGAGTGTGGGTTATGTTTAGTACGGGGGTTATTATTTACTTGTGTGTGGGTTATGTTTAGTACTTTGGTTATTATTTACTCTGAGTGTGGGTTATGTTTAGTATGGTGGTTATTATTTACTCTGAGTGTGGGTTATGTTTAGTATGGTGGTTATTATTTACTCTGAGTGTGGGTTATGTTTAGTATGGTGGTTATTATTTACTCTGAGTGTGGGTTATGTTTAGTACGGTGGTTATTATTTACTCTGAGTGTGGGTTATGTTTAGTATGGTGGTTATTATTTACTCTGAGTGTGGGTTATGTTTAGTACTTTGGTTATTATTTACTCTGAGTGTGGGTTATGTTTAGTACAGCGGTTATTATTTACTCGAGTGTGGGTTATGTTTAGTACAGCGGTTATTATTTACTTGAGTGTGGGTTATGTTTAGTACGGGGGTTATTATTTACTCGAGTGTGGGTTATGTTTAGTACAGCGGTTATTATTTACTTGAGTGTGGGTTATGTTTAGTACAGCGGTTATTATTTACTCGAGTGTGGGTTATGTTTAGTACGGGGGTTATTATTTACTCTGAGTGTGGGTTATGTTTAGTACGGGGGTTATTATTTACTCTGAGTGTGGGTTATGTTTAGTACGGGGGTTATTATTTACTTGTGTGTGGGTTATGTTTAGTACTTTGGTTATTATTTACTCTGAGTGTGGGTTATGTTTAGTATGGTGGTTATTATTTACTCTGAGTGTGGGTTATGTTTAGTATGGTGGTTATTATTTACTCTGAGTGTGGGTTATGTTTAGTATGGTGGTTATTATTTACTCTGAGTGTGGGTTATGTTTAGTACGGTGGTTATTATTTACTCTGAGTGTGGGTTATGTTTAGTATGGTGGTTATTATTTACTCTGAGTGTGGGTTATGTTTAGTACGGGGGTTATTATTTACTCTGAGTGTGGGTTATGTTTAGTACGGGGGTTATTATTTACTTGTGTGTGGGTTATGTTTAGTACTTTGGTTATTATTTACTCTGAGTGTGGGTTATGTTTAGTACTTTGGTTATTATTTACTCTGAGTGTGGGTTATGTTTAGTACAGGGGTTATTATTTACTCTGAGTGTGGGTTATGTTTAGTACTTTGGTTATTATTTACTCTGAGTGTGGGTTATGTTTAGTACAGGGGTTATTATTTACTCTGAGTGTGGGTTATGTTTAGTACTTTGGTTATTATTTACTCTGAGTGTGGGTTATGTTTAGTACGGGGGTTATTATTTACTCTGAGTGTGGGTTATGTTTAGTACGGGGGTTATTATTTACTTGTGTGTGGGTTATGTTTAGTACTTTGGTTATTATTTACTCTGAGTGTGGGTTATGTTTAGTACTTTGGTTATTATTTACTCTGAGTGTGGGTTATGTTTAGTACTTTGGTTATTATTTACTCTGAGTGTGGGTTATGTTTAGTACTTTGGTTATTATTTACTCTGAGTGTGGGTTATGTTTAGTACAGGGGTTATTATTTACTCTGAGTGTGGGTTATGTTTAGTACAGGGGTTATTATTTACTCTGAGTGTGGGTTATGTTTAGTACAGGGGTTATTATTTACTCTGAGTGTGGGTTATGTTTAGTACAGGGGTTATTATTTACTCTGAGTGTGGGTTATGTTTAGTATGGTAGTTATTATTTACTCTGAGTGTGGGTTATGTTTAGTACAGGGGTTATTACTCTGAGTGTGGGTTATGTTTAGTACAGGGGTTATTATTTACTCTGAGTGTGGGTTATGTTTAGTACTTTGGTTATTATTTACTCTGAGTGTGGGTTATGTTTAGTATGGTGGTTATTATTTACTCTGAGTGTGGGTTATGTTTAGTACTTTGGTTATTATTTACTCCGGGGGTTAGTAAGGACTGCAGTGTTAAGTGTGTCTGGTGTTCAGAATCTCAACCTCAATATCTTTTTAAAATCCATCATTTATAAAAGCATATTAATCTGAAACTAGAACTGAGTTATCAGTGGTGTGTCTGAGTTATCAGACACACCATTTTCACTTGTTGGACCATAAAACATGTGAAAAAAGCACAAACACTGGCCGTGTCCCTGTGTGACTGCATGGTGACCCTGAGCATCACAGTCCACAGCCGGTTACATAACAGGACAAATATATCGATTTCACACACCGTCGGCTTTTTCAAATTCTCTGATAGAAACAAAAGAGAATTTGGGATGTCAAAAGAAAGTTAATTACGAAGAACTGATTATGTTTACGAAAATGCATGTGTGTTTCCTCGCCTCAGTCCCGGCTGCGTAGATGTATTATGCAGAGTTGGGGAGTTCTGCTTAAATAATGCAGAATGCTGCAAGACTGGGCTGTGTGTGTGTGTGTGTGTGTGTGTGTGTGTGTGTGTGTGTGTGTGTGTGTATGTGTACACTTCTGTACTTCAACTCATAACTCTGAAACTTCCCTGTTTCTATGGCGATAACAGGACTGTGTCCTTAATCCAGCAGATGCACACGTACTTAAATACCGTTCAGTTTTGCTGTCAGGTTTTAAGTGTTCATATCTACACACACTCAAACACACACACATACACTCACACGGCACACACACACATGTACAAACACACACACACACACACACACACACACTCTCTCTCTCACACACACACACACACACACACACACAAATACAAACAAACATTTTTTTTTAGAGTTGTGTCAAGTAACACATTGAATTAAACTAGAAGTTTTGAAGTAGAAAGACTAAAATAGTATTTTCTTGTTAAACTTTCTCCAACAATCTTTGTCTTATTTACAAAATCTAATAAATTACCAGGACTCATAATCTGAGGAATCATTCACAAATTCTACAGGATGAGTTACACACTGAAATAACATTTCAGCGCTGCATGCAGACGAATTAGAGGTGCATTCTCCTAACAAATGCAGATTCATTGCATATTCTAGATATATTCTCATAAAACATGCAAAGAACATTGAATAGTTGTTAAAGAATTCCACCATAGCAACCGAATCCTAATAAAAGAACAGCCTCTCTCTCTCTCTCTCTCTCTCTCTCTCTCTCTCTCTCTCTCTCTCTCTCTCTCTCTCTCTCTCTCTCTTCGAGTGATGTGATGAGATCCAGTGAGAGAGAGAGAGAGAGAGAGAGAGCGTGTTTCAGATGTGAAATATGCAGCACTAAAATCTGATATGCTTTGTTGTTTTCCTTGACAACCATGTAAACATATTAATGCGAGTGTATCTTCATAGCAACACCAACTCATCGAGCTTATTGCATTAATATTAATTCTCTGCAAATAAATTGAATTTGTAATATGATATGCATATTTGCTTTTCCATTTCAGCACTTTACTTTACTTTCCTTGTATGTGTGTGTGTGTGTGTGTGTGTCTTTCAGGTGATGGAGCTCAAAGGTCAGATGCTTCACCTCCCCGAATCGAACTCCATCATGTTCCTGGGCTCGCCGCGTGTTGATAGGCTGGAGGAGCTCATGGGGCGGGGCTTACATCTGTCTGACATCCCTATTCATGACGCCACACGTGATGTCATTCTGGTGGGTGTGTCAAACGACATCATTGGGCTTTCAATGTATCACTCTAAAAAATGCAGGGTTGTTTTAACCCAAATTTGGGTCAAATATGGACAAACCCAACCGTTGGGTTGCAAATTTACATTTAAAAATGTAACCCATTTTTAAAAGGTTACAGTTAGGCTAAATTATGCTACTTGATGAGTGTGATCATTATTATTATTATTAATAAATGTAAGTATTTATTCAATGTATGTGCGTTTCATAATATATATTTATATTGCTGTTGTTTTGGCTTCAGGTCACTTTATCACTTATTATAATCACAATAGTTCCAGTTCTGGATGTCAGTGTTGTTATTGTTTACTAAAACCAAAATTGAAATAGATATGAAATAAACAGTGTTGGGTAAAGTTACTTTTAAAAGTAATGCATTACAATATTGCTTTACTCCCCAAGAAAGTAACTAATTGCGTTACTTAGTTACTTTTTATGAAAAGTAATGCACTACATTACTTTTGCATTACTTTTTCTCACCTGGGCTGGGCTTGCGTGTTTGTTTTTTAATGACAACAACAAAAATCTATTTTTGGCAAATGTTAAGGCCCTTTCACACCTGAAGTGAATAAGCCTCAGGCTGAAGGAAAGGCATGTTTACTCCTGTACAGTAGAGGGCGCCGCTCTAATAAACCTCTCCGGTGCTGATATTCTGGATTAAAGAACAACAGGAAACAGGAGAAGAAGTTCAACACTCTTATTTCTAAATCTAAACTAAAGGAATTTTTGCTTATTAGTATGGTTGGATTAGATCA
>JAULUF010000015.1:1352500-1515000 GCA_031834385.1 Semotilus atromaculatus | reverse complement strand
CCTGTGCTGGTTTGTATTGGCCGCCTCCAGTTGTCCCTTTGTTTTGCCTCCAGCTCGCGCCGTGACGTAATTGTGACGTTGGCGCAAAAGGGGTCTATAGAGCCGCCATCTTGGAACTGGGGAGCCCCTCCTTTTTAATGCATCAACGGCAATGTAGGCAAAGGTCTAACGGAAATAAAATCACCATAAATCGTCATGAATGCGATTTTCTTTTCTTTTTTTGGTTCGTTCCAACGGTCAGACATGTATTTATCATTGAGTCCAGAGAAAATGTTTAAAAAAAAAAGTTTCTAGTTCAGATTTCATTCGTGTGAACATCCATATGTCCGGCATCATCCATGAATTGAAAGTACAGGCGGAGATAGCAGCGTTACCAGCTACTTCCTGTGACAAGACCCCTGTTCCAAGATGGTGGCGGTTTTGACGCATGCTTACTGTACGTTCACACCGCCGCCGAGCTTCCAAAGTTACCGGAAAGTTATTCGTTTTCAATGGAAGCTGGCTTGTCTCAGCTGCAAGGAGCGTCAAATCCATCGGCGTCACGTTTTTGGGCGTTTTGAGCGACCTGAGCGTCAATCAGAAAGTTGAAAGTAGCTGAACTTTATGGTAATGAGCTGTGACGCGGTTCAGCGGCAAAACACCTGCAACCAATCGGAATACAGACGTCCTTCGCGCTGGCTGATTCTGGAAAAACATACCGTTCCAACCAAAACATTAATTCCGAGTCCGACGTGTTCTGCAAATCCACGATACACTCCGCGATGATCCATAATGATCCGGTGATACACACTTGAGGATGTGCAACTTTTATTGGAAATATTTACGAACGCTTGTTTTAAGCGGGAATGCTTTATAATTTGCTCACGGTAACACCGATTTGACCAATCGCACTATATGCAAATAATAATAGCTAATTATTCTCTTTTTTTTTTTGGACCAATTGTGACCAAAACGGTTATAAAAATGGCGTCATTATAAAAGGTTTCTAGTGTCAATGTATTGCTTGTTTTTTCTGTTTACGTTTCATGTTGTGACGCTTCTCTTCTCTCGTGATCGAACAGAGAATACCGCCACGTCAGAGCGTCAACAAGCTTCCCGTACTTTTTGACGAGCGTCCTTGACGGGGCGGCCAGAGCTTCTTTGCCGCTCAAGTCGGCGGCGGTGTGGACGTACAGTTAGATCCCCAATGCGACATCTAGTGTATATATTTGATTGCTACATTGTTGCTCTTTTCTCCCATTTAGAGCGAGTCAACGAGCGAATTGGTGTGTGTGTGTGTCTGGTAAACCCTACATTATGGTGACAAAATGTCCCCACAAAGATGGCAATATCTGAAATCCTTGTCCTCGTGGGAAATTTTTTTGGTCCCCATGAGGAAAACAGTGTATAAATCACTCTAATTGATGTTTTCTGAAAATGTAAAAATGCAGAAAGTTTTGAGAGATGGCCAGGTTT
The DNA here is from genome assembly GCA_031834385.1 of Semotilus atromaculatus. Lineage (NCBI taxonomy): Eukaryota > Metazoa > Chordata > Actinopteri > Cypriniformes > Leuciscidae > Semotilus > Semotilus atromaculatus. The sequence continues at coordinate 1,513,545 of JAULUF010000015.1, read as the reverse complement.
AGGGGTCAGGTTAGTGTAAGGGACAGAATATACAGTTTGTACAGTATAATAATCATTATGTCAATGGAGAGTCCCCACAAATATAGCAGACCAGACGTGTGTGTGTGTGTGTGTGTGTGTGTGTGTAGAAGCAGTATCTGGGCATGTTGTGGCATCTATATTGTAATGAATGCAGCAATGATTGTGTTTGTTTATTTGGTAACACTTTACAATAAGGTTCATTAGTTAACATGAACTAAGAATGAACAATACTTCTTCAGCATTTATTAATATTAATTCATATATATTTCAACATTTACTAATACGTCATCAAAATCAAGGTTGTTTTTTTTTAACATTAGTTAATGCCCTGTGAACTAACATGAACAAACAATGAACAGCTGTATGTTTATTAACTAACATTAACAAAGATTAATAAATGCTGTAACAAATGTATTGCTCAATATTAGTTCATGTTAGTTAATACATTCACTAATGTTAACTAATGAACCTTATCGTGAAGTGTTACCATTTAGGTAAACATAGTAAATAGTACAACACTGTTGCATGCATTAGTTTTCTTAAGAGCCTCTACTGTAGTCTAGTCTGTTGTGTGATTGACAGCACTGTCGGCGTGACAACAAGGCCATGAATAATATCAGGGCCGTCGCCGTGGGCGACCATGCATCATCATTAAATGTGAGTGTGTGTATATTGGTGGACTCTCTGTGACACGAGGCTGGCAGTAATAAGATGCCCTTTCGATAACGCTCTGTTTATGAGCGGTTCAGTTCGGCCTCTGTGTGATTCTCGTGTCTGAAGCCACTGGTATTGACATTAGATTCATTAGATCCTGGAGATTAAGCAGATCTGCTGTGATCTGTCCTATTCTGTCCTGAGTTTGATTGACAGCTGTCAGTCACACCCTGCTGCCCTCGGGAATTCTTTTTCAGCACTTGGTGTGTGTGTGTGTCTTGCACTATTGACAGTATTGGCTGTTCGCTAGAGTTGCCATGGCGATGCTAGTGTGTGTGTTAGGTTGTTAAAGGTACACACACACGCTCATATCAGCTCTGTTACAAAACCCAGATATCATTTTAAGGCATCAGAGCTGCGAAACGATGATGCCTTATTAGATATTTTTATTTTAGCCAAAACATAAAGCAGCATTGCATGTATTCTTCATGGATAATGCAATCCCAGAATGCATTCCGACAAGTGAAAGAACGCATGTCAGGAGTTCCCCTCTTTGCGTGTGTTGCTAATACTTCAAAATATGCACAATCAATACACACCATACAAATATTAGAAATATTAAATTTTGAATTGCATTGAAATTATTTTTAATAATACTGTTTGGTATTGAATGAAATGTACGTATCATCAGCATTTCTCTTTGTTGAGAGAAATCTGAACTATAAATATTGATACAAATTGAATAACACTCGACTTTCCGCCCAGTATTTGTGTTATTTTGTGCCTCGTTACACTGGAAAACACTCATTTTTTTCATTGTATTTTATTTCTAATTGAAGAATTTTGCCACAGACTCTACATCTGCATTGAAGCGATCTGTATGGTATAAAGTGCATTGTAAATAAGCTGTAGTTTTCTGTCTCTGTAGCTGAGGATCGGCATCCACTCCGGCTCCGTTCTGGCGGGAGTCGTCGGGGTGATGATGCCTCGCTACTGTCTGTTCGGAAACAACGTCACGCTGGCCAGCAAGTTTGAGTCGGGCAGTCACCCGCGCTGCATCAACGTCAGCCCCAGCACATACCAGTGAGAACACACACACACACACACACACACACACACACACTCCACTGATGTGTAACTCTGCTGCAGTGGAGACAGTCACACCTGTTTCTATGGCAACCTGCTTCTGTCGAGATCGTTAAGGATGATACTCTGCAGTCAAGTGCAGCTCTGAAGATCTGCTCACACACACACACACACACACACACACACACACTCACGTTTCAGTATGCACCAATGAACACCTGTTTTTGTAGACATCTACACTCAACATGAATAATTATGCATAGACGAACACACACTCATGTGCACGCTTATACACACTCGACATCAAGCGCAGAGATACACCCACACATGCACACACTTATGTGCATATAAAACACACACACACACTCACACACGTATGCTTGCTTACACACACTCGACATCAAGCGCAGAGATACACCCACACATGCACACACTTATGTGCATATAAAACACACACACACACTCACACACGTATGCTTGCTTACACACCCTCGACATCAAGCCCACACTTTTGTGCATATAAAACACACAGACTCACACACACATACGCACGCTTACACACACACACACACACTCAACATCAGGCACACAGGCACACTTATATGCATATAAAACACACACACGTGTATGCTTACACTCGAAATCAAGCTCACACTTTTGTGCATATAAAACACACACACACACACACACACGTGTATGCTTACACACTCGAAATCAAGCTTACACTTTTATGCATATTAAACACATATTCACACACACACACATGCACACTTACACACACTTGACAGAGTTTTCTTTAAAAAAAAAATTTCTCCACTTCAGCAACACTTACATCAAACTGTACAGTTTTATCCCATAATTGACTCACCCTCAAGCCATCCTAGGTGTATATGACTTTCTTCTTTCAGACGAACACAATCTGAGTTATATTAAATATCTTGGCTCTTCAGCTTTATAATGGCAGGGAATGGAGAATGAGATTTTGAAGCCCAGAAAAGCGCATCCATCCATCATAAAAGTGCTCCACAACTCATAAAGGCTTCTGAAGTGAAGACATGTGTTTTTGAAAGAAAAATATACATAATTACCGGCTTCCGGCAACTGTCGTACGCTTGTTCACGAAGCGTGACCTCTGACCCGACGTATGGATATGGATAAATATGGATATTTTTCTTCTAAAAACCCATTGCCCTGCTTCAGATTAACCCTTATCTAACCCTAACAGAAAACTGTTTGACTTCACAATTAAAACAATCAAATTATTTTTTATATATGTAGTTTTTGTCAGATTTATCTCATGTATATTTAAATTTCTTTTCCATTTGTTTCCCCCTCGTTTCTCAGACTCCTGCGTGACGACCGCTCGTTCACCTTCATCCCTCGCTCCAGGCAGGAGCTTCCCGACAACTTCCCCAAAGAGATCCCGGGAATCTGCTATTTCCTGGAGGCGGGGAAATGCCAGAGCCACGCCTCCCTCACCAGCACTCGCTCCGCCCCCATCCGGAAAGTGTCCTATAACATTGGGACCATGTTTCTACGGGAGACTAGCCTCTGAGATGGCCCCGCCCATTCGCTATGACATCACTTCCCTTAGACTAGTGTTGCCTGTGGCAACTCGTTGCCCCGCCTCTCGACCGGAGCGTTTGTCCTTAGAGGCGGGAACTCACACGAAGGGGGCGGAGTCAATGGCCCCGCCCTTTAAAGGAGCCATGGATAATTGTGTTCTGAAAATACAATAAAACAAATATATATAAATATATATTTAAAATAAAGCCTTCTGCTCATTGGCATAGCCAAACAAAGACATACATGGTGTACACATGCTAATACTACAAACAAACTCATGTAAACACACATACATTCCTTGCAGCATTGCAGGTTAATAGAATTCACATGGATAACTTGGTGCCTTTACCTCCTAAACACACACACACACACACACACACACACACGCACGCCACAAACATGCATTTATCTCTACCATTTTACACACGCTGCCATTAACCGCTGTTAAATCCTTTGTGTGTGTGTGTGTATATCCTCTATTAACCATTGTTAGATCTCATGTGTTTGTGTGCGTGTCCTACCATTAACCTCTATTAGATTGTGTGTGTTTGTATGTGTGTGAATGTGCTCAGCTTGTGTGAAGAATGAGGTTGTTTCAGACATCTCACATCTGCAGCAGGTTTTTATTTTAGCTTCTGTAATAAAGTCGCAGTTCTATGTATCAGAAACATAACTGCGTGAATGTGCACTGTTCACTTATTTAATCAACGCGCTCTTTTGCAATATAAGCTTTTTTGAAGCGTCATTATAATGCGAATGCTTCTGTCGGCCTTGATGCGGTGAGATACTCTGAATGCTGTTCGCGAAATTCGGATTGAATCCAGATGAGTGAAGCAGGTAATAGATGCAATTTTGGCTACCATGTAGATTACTTATTATTTGTATGTAAATGTGATTGTCAGGCAAATTTTTATGCTAAAGTTTATAATAGTTCTCAATAATCCATTCTCGATCACTATTTAACAGTTCATGGCTGATATTAAATGCAAAACTGTAAATCAAGAATCACTTTTATGCGGAGAACTCGCATGCTGCAGATGGCAGATGTGTGAAACGTGTGTGTGTGTGTGTGTGTGTGATGGGTAGGGTTAGTGTGTATGTGTGATGGGTAGGGGTAGGGTTAGTGTGTGTGTGATGGCTAGGGTTAGTGTGTGTGATGGGTAGGGGTAGGGTTAGTGTGTGTGTGTGTGTGTGTGTGTGTGTGATGGGTAGGGGTAGGGTTAGTGTGTATGTGTGTGATGGGTAGGGTTAGTGTGTATGTGTGTGATGGGTAGGGGTAGGGTTAGTGTGTATGTGTGTGATGGGTAGGGTTAGGGTTAGTGTGTATGTGTGTGATGGGTAGGGATAGGGTTAGTGTGTGTGTGTGTGTGTGTGTGTGATGGGTAGGGGTAGGGTTAGTGTGTGTGTGTGTGATGGGTAGGATTAGGGGTAGGGTTAGTGTGTGTGTGTGTGTGTGTGTGTGTGTGTGATGGGTAGGATTAGGGGTAGGGTTAGTGTGTGAGTGTGTGCGTGAGTGTGTGTGTGTGTGTGTGTGTGATGGGTAGGTTTAAGGGTCGGGTTAGTGTAAGTGGACAGAATATACAGTTAGTACAGTAAAAACCATTACATCTATAGAGAGTCCTCACGAAGACAGTAAACCAGACGTGTGTGTGTGTGTGTGTGAGAGAGAGAGAGAGAGTGTGCGCGTGCGTGTTTGTGTGTGAATACAGTTTGAGGTCACAGGAAGGTACGTGGAAATGTCATTATTCATTTCGGTCACATTTGATTAATTCAAGATCACATCCAGACGTGTCAGTCATTTTTATCAGGATGCCAATAAAAATCGATTCATTTAAGTTTTATGGTGTCAGACTGCTGTGTTAGTGCTCTCTTTGCTATTTTTCTTTCTTTTTTTTTTAAGACCTGTATGACTTTCTTTATTCAGTGCAACACAAAATAAGTGTTGTTGGTGTATGCAAATGAGATTAGAGGTCTATTCCTGACACAAGCTTCAGAGACTATATAGCACACACATTATGACAGTTATGATACTTTATGGTCTGTTTTTGGAGCTTGACTATTGTACGGTAAAGAGCAGTGTGACTATTCGGCTAAATACCTCCTTTGTTTTTTTCCACAGAAGAAATAAAGTCCTTGGGTTTGGAATGAAATGAGGGTGAGTAAATGATGAGAGAATGTTTTGGGGAGAACTGTTCCTTTAAGAAAAGTAAAAGCTCAAGGTAGTGTGTGTGTGATTAGCTATGTTTCCATCCACACGGTTTAATCCGCATTAAGTGATATCGAATGAAAAATGCCTTATGGAAACAGTAAAATTCGACTGAATTTCATGAATATCGACTCAAATGAAATACGGTCGGTCTTATCGGATTTTATCTTGATCGATATACGGCTTATGCGATAAACGCTGATGGAAACGTTATTATGGCGCGATCCATTGCCTTTGCAAAACTAGTTCCCAAATGTTTTGCTTGAATGTTGTGCAATTCGGTGAGGAAATGAATGGAAACACCTTAACATGTCTCAAATCAATTCGATATACCAATTTGATCGCAAAACAGCAAGTGACGTCATTACGCACAGGTTTTTATTCGCTTTAAAGCCGTTTGATGGAAACACACTTTCACCAGCTTTATTCGCATGAGGTTTTTTTACCGACCTTCAGATAATTCGATTGACAAGTGGATGGAAACTTTGAGAGTTGAAGTGCACATTGCTGCATTTCTTCACCGGATGTGCACAGAGAAAACCAACCATCAGTCAGTCACACACCACTTGTGGACGTTTGTCTCAGATAAATGTGGTTCAGTCTTGTGCAGTTTTATCCAGCTAAATTTGTCTCAGAAAAGGTTACTATATTAGTATAAAGCATTAATAGATATGTGACTGTAACAGTGCTATTATCATGATTTTGAGTTACACAGATTACAATTATTAAAGGGAGACTTCACCTCTGGAAAGATGAATGTGTATTTAAAATGGGTCATTTATGTAGAAGAAATGTGAAATAATTTTTGAATTTGGAGCTTTCTAGACTGAGAAAAGCCAGAAAATGTATTTTTGGCTTATGTGGATGAAAGACAACAACTCCCAGAATGCACTTGCTTCGCTGCCCTAGGAGGCTACGCCTACCGGTAACAGAGCGCAGTAGTTAAACAACAAGGCTAGGCTGTCCTCAACCCTACTACTGGCTGTATTTTTTTAGCCAAAAAATCCCCAGATGACGCAAAATGACGATTTTTACGTCATCAGAGGTTTTTTTCCAGACAAAAAATACATAAATCTCTTGTCTACGGTAATTAAAAAATACTACAGTTTTTCTACTAATACAAAGCTTAATGCTAAATCCTGAAGTATCCCTTTAATCACTTAAGACACAAGCCAAATCAACAATGATATAATGGCTTATATGTCCTTTACATGCAATCTGCAAGCAATGACGTCATTCCCGCACGGCACAAGCTGATTGGCCTCTGCTGATCCTGCAGCCAATCAGATCGCTTGCTCAACGTGTAAATAGTCTGGTTGATTGTTTACTGAAGTTCCTCTGAACCCCTCCACCTCCCCAGCTCCACCTGTCTACATCTGCTACGGGATTTATGTATATTATTAATGCAGCAGCGACATATCATGATCACTGCAGTGTGTCTGTGTATCAGTTAGTAGTAGCAAGTCCTGTAATAACAGGAGTAATAATCAACAGCAGTAGAAGCAGCGTAGTTGATCTAATCCACCAAGACCAAATACAGTAACATTGCCATATTCAAAGCTAAAACTATTCAGAGTTGTCATGAATGAAATACAGGTGAAACTCAAAAAATTTTAATATTTTGCAAAAGTTATAATTGTGATGATTATGGCTTACAGCTTATGAAAACCCCAAATTCAAAATCTCAGAAAATTTGAATATTACATTAAATCAATTTAAAAAAAGGATTTTAAATACAGAAATGTCGGCCCTCTAAAAAGTATAATCATCCATATGTATATAGTTATCAGTGTTGAGCAAGCTACTTGGAAAATGTAGTGAGCTAAGCTAACAGTTACTCTACATTAAATTCAGCTTCACTACACTGAAGCTACCACCCTGGGAAATGTAGCAAGCTAAGCTACAGCAAAATGGCAAAAGTAGCTTACTACATCTAAGCTATTTTTTCTTTTAAATTCATTTTTATCATTTTTAAACATGTCAGTCAAACAGATAGGCAGTCAATTTATCAGTTCAATTGTTTATTCGCAAACAAAAACATAACTATATAAAACCATAAAACTATAACAAAACCAGGAGTCGGGAGTGTGTGCATTTCTATTAAGCAAATTTCTCAAGTGTCAGGCCAAGGATTGAGATTGGTACGTGATGTCCACGTCCGGAGCAGAATGTGGTGGTAATGCACCTAAAAGCTGGTTGGAGTTGTAGGGCCCTATGATTTGTAAAAAAATAAATAATAATTCACATTCCAAATTAATATAATATTTCCATTTTAATTTTTCTGTATTCTTTTTTTTCCCCCGTTTTAATATTTTTGGACAAAAAGCATGTCTAATTAATTGAAACCATGAAACTTATACAATTTAACAATCATCTATTAAAATATTAAAAATATTAAATTTAGGGCAGTGTGACTTTTAATTTTTTTTTACCAAAATTCAATTTTAATGGTTTAATTCCCTAGTAATAACCAATGTTTTAAAATGTAATGATTTAAGCAAAACTTTCTTCAAAGGTTAAACCAACCTTTTATTTGGATGGGTTGCCGTGTAGACCTTTGTCTCTTTGTGTTTTCTCAAATCAAGCTAACGTGCTGCTGAAGTGACTCAGAGCGTCTGTGTAGATAAAGTCCATGCAATAATGTCCTCATATAAACTGAAAACATTGCGAGCGTCTTGCGTGCCTCAGTGTGTGTTTGAGTGTTGTGGTAAATGAAACTTCATCAAATGGTTCATTCAGAGACACGGAGAATATGCATGATTCCTATTTAAATACTCTTTATGCGAATATTCACATACACTAGTCAATTTCACGATTTTATTTAAATTTACTGACCTACTTTTCATCCAAGATATGACAATTCCGTGAATTACAGCATTATACAGTAAATTCCGTTTTTACGCCTGGATTCCGTGATCCTGTCCGTGTTTTCCGCATCGCGGGAATGAAATGGTCCTATGGTTGTCAACCGCCGTAAAACACATGAAGAAATCATCGTCACATACTTCAGGATCAGTGATACTTAACAGTTGTCTTTCCGATTTGAGCTTGAACTTTAGAAATGCTTGGGGAAATGTAGCTTGTGTGTAGCGTGGAGACGCTACCGCATTACTTGATCAAAAAAAGAGCTTCGCTACTGAAAAGCTATTTGATTCAGAAAACAGCGACGCTACCACCACGCTACTGGGAAATGTAGTTAAACTAGTAGCGTCACTACTTGTAGCGACGCTACTGCCCAACACTGATAGTTATATATACTAAATATATTAGTTTCACCTTTTAATTTGAATTACTGAAATACACGAACTTTTGCACAATATTCAAATCTTACGGGTTTCACCTGTACAATTATGAAAGTCTTTACTAGCACAGGTTAATTGTGAATTTTACTGAAATACACGAACTTTTGCACAATATTCAAATCTTATGGGTTTCACCTGTACAATTATGAAAGTCTTTACTAGCACAGGTTAATTGTGAATTTTAACTCAACTTTAAGTATGCACTGCAAAAAATGCTTTTCTTACTTAGTATTTTTTGTGTTTTCTTAAAAATTCTTAGATCATGAAGCATTTACTAGATAAGAAAAATTATTACCCATGCCAATGGGTAAGAAAAGAAATCTTAATTCAAATGGAAAACAATAAAAAAAAAATCTTAATTCAAATGGAAAACAACAACAACACAGATAATTTAGCTTGTTTTAAGCAAAAACTAAACTTAGAGAATTTCTTATGTCATTTTACTTATCTAGTAAATGCTTCTTGATTTAAGAATTTTTCGATATTTGGACTGGAAACAAGACAAAAATACCATACGAAAGAATTTTTCTCTTTTTCTTGCAGTGTGTGATTTAACATTAGCATGAAAACACACCTAAAGATCTGGGAGTTAATTTATTTGATTATTTTCGTTTGCATTCAGTGATGTACAGTCTGACAGGAACAAGCGTCTCTCGTCTGTGTTGATTAGTGGCTTGATTTGCATGCATGTGGTTTTGGACCGTGGCATTAGCCAGATGAGCTGGTGTGAGTGACAGATGGACAGAGAGATTTATCTTTGCATATGCAAAATCTTAATGAATAAGACCGTGATAATCTGAATTCTCATGTGAATGCCAGTGATAGACTGACTGAGATTGTGTTGAGGCCAGTAGGCGTGTCCTTTTACAATAAATTACTGCCCAATATTGGCCACACCCACACAGGAAACACCCAATCGGGGTTCAGATTGAGTGGCCACGCCCCTTTTGACAGTTAACACTGATTGAAATTGAACAGGAGATATAAAACATGTATGTGTGTACATTAGAAAATGTAGCATTGATTTCACTGAAAATGGATTGGGGATATGGAAGGATTTATCTCATATTATGAGATAGAAAAGATAAATTTTTGTTTTGTTTTCATCAATTTACAGGTTATAAAGTTTATTGTAGCTGTTTTTATGTAATTTGGTTAAATCTCATGTTATTATAGATTCACACAGGCTATTTAAGACAGTTTTGGCTGACTCAATGACAAATGCTACACTAAGAAGCTCTTCTCCGCTCCTCAAATACATAAAACATTAGCCTTTAATAGTGTTTCTTGAGTAAAGAAATAGTTGTACTTATTCAAACAAAGTTCTTTATTTACCTTTGCATTGCAAACAAGCAGAGACGCTGCAGCACTTCCTTTAAGAGTGAGGAGGGGCGGAGTTATGAGGTTTGATTGACAGTTTGAAGAGCCAATGGAGTTACAAGGTTTAGTCACAAGCTCTTTTTAACAATTTTCATTGGTTAAATACTTGCAAAACTCACACACAGACGAAATGGGAGACCAATAGTAGCTTATGGAGTTATGAGTATGAAGGAAAAGAATATGGAGACATGAGTTTCATACCCAACAGCAATTTCTACTGAATCATGATAAGAGTGTTTGAGGAAACCTGTTTGAAGACATTCAGTTTCGCTCTTCTATTGGTGCCATAATGGTGCTGTCGTTTGTATCCGGTCACTGTTTCAGGCATCATTTACTTTCTAATCAGAAAGCCAGTGAGACGAAGGTTATGGTGTTGACGGATGCTTGTTGAGACTTGCCTTTAGCAGCTTCTGAAACACGGATGAGTTTGTAACATATCCAAACCCCCAGAACTGAACATTTCCCCAGCAAAAAAAAAAAGCTAAAAATGCAATACAAATATAATAAACTTGATGAACAGATTATAATTGCATAAATCAAACTTTTACATTTTAAAATTAATTTATACTTGTTCACTTTTTGATTTCTTATTATATTGATTAATTTTATATTGTTGAAATATTATTCTGGCAAATGTATTCTTCAATTTTGTACAGCGCTTTTCCCAATACGCATCGTTTCAAAGCAGCTTTACAGAAAATGCATATGATCGCATATGCTTATGATTCAAAAAGGTTTATTTTAAGAGTAAAGCAGTACTTTAATGAACTTAATTGGAAATGTGATGATGTATATAGTTTCTAAAACCACGCGGTCTGGCGTTTATAATGTTCATGTTCTAGAACAGATGTGGCATGTTCTGCGATAGAATAAAGTAATTATGTCGTATTCCTCTTCCTGAAACATCCCATAATAACATTACTACAGTAATCGGCTCATTACTCATTCATTCTGACATCATCACATTCAGCCAATCGAATTAAGGCGCATAATTACAGACATGGCAGATGAGGGGCGGTGTGTGTGTGTTTGAGCTTTTGATTGAACGAGGAACATTGTATGTCTTGTTTGTGTAATACTGAAATTTATATTTATGAGAAACTACACCAAGTTACTGCTTCGGTCAGCGATAACACAAAACTTTTTTGAGACCAGCTAAAACCAGATAAGCCAGGCTGATAGACCAGCTTGACCATCTAAAACCAGCTGACCACCAACTTGTCCAGGCTGGGAGACCAGCTAAAACCAGCTTAAACCAACTAAGACCAGCCTAACCAGTTTAGGCTGGTTTTAGCTGGATTTTTCAGCAAACCGCTGGAAGCTTTATGTTTTCTGAAAAGATTGCGAGTTTGTCAGTGTAAAAGTGCACAATGTTTCTAAGGTGTTCTGAGTGTTATTTAGCACGTTGCTATGTGGTTGCTAGGGTATTCTAGTTCATCACTTGGTGGTGCAAGTTATACACCAACGTTTAATTCTTACCACTAACCCTCAGGTTGATTATAAGTGTAAAAATGATCATTATACATCTTAAAAGACTAAAAATGCTATGGTAAAAACCTGTTAACTGGTTAACGGTAAGTCTATACAGTGAAAACTGTAGTAGATCTACTGAAAAAAATTATTGTAATTTTGCAGTTAAATAGAACGGTACCGTTTTTGGAAGAAAAAATAACTAATAATTTTTAATTTTGAGGTAAAAAATATGAATTGGCATTCCCAGAATTCTCATAAAATCATATTTTCTTTTAAATAACTTTTTCTTATTTTTTTCTTATCAGCTATGTCTTACATGAGGGTTTTATGCATTGTATGCTGTTAAATTAATGTTTAGCCTATCGCATTATTTTAGTGTCATCATTATTATGGTGTTTTGTATTTCTGTGAATGACACTGTGTGCACTTTCTTTTTATATTTTACGGTAAAGTTCTGGCAACCCCACAGCTGCCTTGGTAACTTGTTACCAATAAGACGTGACTGTAAAAATACTATTATATACAAAATCCCGCTCTATCACATTTTCCCATGTTTCTTCTATCCTGAAACTCTCATGGGAATGACCTGAAAGTCAAATCTCCAGCTGAAGCAATAAAACTTCGGTCAGAGTGTCAACACACACACACACAGAGCAAATGTTCACATGCTCGATGCTCCGTATTCTGACTGAACTATTTTCATCCCTGAGAAAGATCAGAGACGTGTTGAATGTAGCGGTTTATCTCCCTCAGGGTTATGGCGGAGAAAATAAAATGAATTAGGCTACTGGATTAAAGGCTTCCTGTCAAAAATAAGACATCTTCCCTAGACGCGCGCGCGCACACACACACACACACACATAGCAAGCCCTCAGGCGCGTCCTCGAGACACCGGCTCTTAAAGAACATCTACATGTAGGCTACGAGACCCCCTTTTCTCTCCCCATCTCCTTTTCTATCTCGGAAGCAGAGGGGTGCTAAAAGGTGAGGGAGACGTGAGAGCGTGAGTGTGTGTGTGTGTGTGATGAAAAGCCCAACGCCTCAGGAAGAGGTGATAGTGCGACAGTGACCTGCTGCTCCGTCCACTGTACTGACCGTCAATAACTGACCTTTCTCTGTCTGCGTGAAGAAGGAACAGTTTTAAAGGAAAACTGTGGTGCAAAAAAAAAAAAAAAAAAACTTTGTCTGACGCAAAACAGCCGCCGAAACAGAGATAAGCCTACAGTAAAACTCCTTTATCAAAACACACTCTCATTTCATTGTACACTGACAAAGTATTTTTTTACTCAGTGTTTTGTCTTGTTTTCCAGTAATCCACACATATCTAAAAAAAAAACTTAAATCAAGATACATTTAGGCCTACTTGAGGTTGAGAAGTGTGTTTTATGCATCATCTCAATTCGCATACTAGCCTATCCGTCCTAAATAATATGCTATTCTGTGATAATTTTTTTTTATTAATTGATGAAAAGAAAGTTTAAAGTATATTTATTTGAAATACAAAATCTTTTGTATTATAAATGTCTTTACTGTCACTTTTTTTATCAATTTAATGCATATCCCTACTGAACAAAAAAATATTAATTTCTCTCAAAAATATGCTAAACTGACAACAAACTTTGAATGATGCACATTGATAGTGTTGAGCTGTTGAGTGTTTTATCTATCTATCTATCTACTGTATATTACAATGCTGATTTAAAATCTAACTTAAATGCAAAATTGTATTATTTTAGTCATTCTCTGAATAAACTTTTCACTGTCTCTTCTTTCACTCTTCAAGTATGTGAATGTGGGACAGTCTGCTTTAGCCTACAATATTCTTTGTTGCCATGGTGTCGTTCCTCATCGCTACGGTGACGCTGCACATTGTGATGTTGTGGGATTTACTCTGATGGGAAGAGACACTCATTGTGACACTTCAAAAAGGCTCGACTGTCACTATGGCAACAGGGATCCTGTTCACAGTAAAAAAGAAAAGAAAAAAATAACCAGCATCAAGAGACATGAAACATGATTCAGTCTGGGATGTTATTTTTACCAGTGTTGTGTGTAACTCATTACAAGTAACTTGAGGAATGTAATCAGATTACTTTTCCAAGTAACTAGTAAAGTAACGCATTACTTTTTCAATTTACGGCAAAATATCTGAGTTACTTTTTCAAATAAGTAACGCAAGTTACTTAGTTTTCACATTTATTGACTGACACCTCTCTTGTCCTCGTGTTGTTGAGACAAATCGAAGTGCAGAGGCGCTGTGTGCGTGTGTGTGTGTGTAAACATGATGGTTATTGTAGTTCTAGACTAAATGTGAGCGTGATCTCACTTGTACAAAAAAGATTCAATATTCCTCAAAATTTTTAGTGTACACACACACTCACTCACTCACTCCACTCACTCACTCACTCACTCACTCACTCACTCACTCACTCACTCACTCACTCACTCACTCACTCACTCACTCACTCACTCACTCACTCACTCACTCACTCACTCCACTCACTCACTCACTCACTCACTCACTCACACACACACACTCAAAACACACACTCACACAATGATGAGTCAGTCCCTGAAATCTTCTATCAGCTCTTTTATTGGTCATCAGAGATTTGCATTCTGAACTCTGGGAAATCATCTCTGACACCCATCATGTGACGATAGAGCGAAAACAGAAACGTTGAGAATTCCATTTCAATTGTAGAAAAGGATGTGAGATCAAAGATGCCACAAAATTTTCAAATCTAAGAATAAAATATAATAGAATATATTAGAATAGAAGCTTGTAATGCCACACATCTGAGTCAGTGGAAATTGTAAACTAAACGTGAATAATGAATCTTTAGATGGTAAACCTGACTGATCATGTCACATGACCTTCAGTGTTTGACCCGGCTGGAGCAGAAGTGTGTGTGACTCGTCTCTGATGGGACATTTCGGAAACATGCAGAAACATCATAATCCAGATGCTAATTCTCTCTCTCTCTCTCTCTCTCTCTCTGTCTCTCTCTCTCTCTCTGCTCAGACAGTGATGTTGATTAGATTAACTCAGATGACTGCCTGTATCACACGTGTTCTTGTTGCCATGGCAAAGTTGGCTGTGCGGGGATGGTTACCATGGTGATGGGGAGCGAGTGTGTCATAGAGGAGGATGGGTGAGAAAATCAGCTCACACACACACCAGATTGATGAAACAATATTTTATGCTCAGGAATTCAGCTTTACAGGCCTATCTATCTATCTATCTATCTGTCTATACATTGATCCATCTACAGTATCTATCCGTCTATCGTTCTGTCTATCCATCCATCTCTATATCCACTCATCCATCCATGCATCATTTGATCAATCTGTCTAATGATACTGCATTCCCTCTCCTCTTCTGAAGCATGTGCTGTAACTGTTGTTCTGTGTGTGTGTGTGTGTGTGTGTGTGTCTGAACTCCCTCTTGCTCCCACAGGGCCTCCATCACGACTGCAGGAGAAGCAGTCAATCAGGAGGAGTCCGGGAGGAGAGGCGGGACAGTGACCCAGTTAAGGTGTGTGTGTGTGTGTGTGTGTGTGTGTGAAGTCAGCGCACCTGAGTCCACAACGACAGAAATCCAGCATTCACACAGAACACGTTCACGTAAATCACAGACTCGAGTTGCTCTTTGTTTTGTGACCTTCTGAAGAGAACAAACCCGCCTGAGAGTTTCGTTCTCATGGGACAGTGATACTGTTGTTTTAACCTTTAACATTTGGAAATACTTTCCAGACTGACAGAAAACAGACACACACACACACACACACACACTAATGCATCTCACTCCTTCAATGCTGATTTACTCAAGACTGTGATAAATCTTGAACAGAAATACTCCCTGTAGCTGTTCTCTTTATCGCTGCTCTCACGTTTTATGAGCGTGTGATTCAGGAAACATTTGGCTGATGCGTTCAGGAGAACACACACTCTTAGAAAAAAGGGTTCATTGGGGTTCTATATAGAACCATATCTTTACTCAACTCCAAAGAACCTTTTATGCTAAAAAGGTTCTATAATGACAAGAAAGAACCCTTTTGGCACAAAGGTTCTTTATAGGCTATTATTCATTCATATATTACATTATTCTGCAACATTTTGTAGTTGTAATTAAATTATTGTTTATTAAACTGTTGTTGTAACTTAATATCACATTTTAATCATGCTGATTTTTGGAGGAGAAAAACTGAAATGGCACTCTTCGTGTGATATTGATTAACTACAGAAAATGATATAAATATATACATTTTCTAACCCCCATATCTTGAATTTTGTGATCATTCACATGCATTCATAAATACATATTAGGGTCTTGATGTTTGTCAATAATATGAAATATTTAATTCGGAAAGGACAAAACAAATGATAATGAATGAACCCCTAAAAG
Source organism: Semotilus atromaculatus (assembly GCA_031834385.1). Lineage (NCBI taxonomy): Eukaryota > Metazoa > Chordata > Actinopteri > Cypriniformes > Leuciscidae > Semotilus > Semotilus atromaculatus. The sequence continues at coordinate 1,497,449 of JAULUF010000015.1, read as the reverse complement.
GTTCCATATAGAATCTTTTTCCTGGTTACAAAGAACCCTAAAGGGTTATTTTTATTGAACCCTTAAGGGGGTTCTGTATAGAACCTTTTAGGAGTTCCAAATACGTAGCGCCTGATAGAACCTTTTAAGGTTCTAAATAGAACCTTACCAATTCCGAGCCTGCGTCACAGTTGCGTCACAGCGTTAGCTGGTGGCAAAACGAACGGAAAACTGCGGCGGCCAACACAAACCAGCACAGATTCGGATACATAATAGGAGCTTAAATTATTATTATTGTTATTAAATGTCATCTTGTTGTGTTGTTGGGTACAAAAATCGATGAAAAATGAATATGCTGTATCTGGAATTTTTATTTCTAGAAAATATTCACATCATTAAAATTATAATGTCACGTCTTCTTGGCGCTGGCTAGGCAGAATTGCGGATCGTAGCCTACCACACAAGTCTTGTACATGACCATTCAGCACATAGTTATAGGCATCTAAAGATTTATATGCTCTCTTTTTCCACTTGGTTTCTCTATCAGGTAGGTGTAGAAGTCAGGCTCTCAACCGGAGGTAATTTAGAGTTAAAGTTAATCCAGTCAGATCGTCCATCCATTGACTCGAGTGAGTGCGTACAATCTGGGTCCGTCCGTTAAAATGACCGTAATTCGTTTGTAATAATAAAACGAAAATATTTTTTTTTCTGTTTTTTTGTTTCAAAACGAAAAACCAAATAACTGTTTTTGGTGTCAGAATCAAAAAACGAAAAACCAATTAAAAACGGCCCGTTTTTCGTTTTTGGCGATCATTTGATCGTTATTCCTTTTTGAACAAATAATGAAGAGAGTCTTTGAACTTAAGTTAATTCGTTTTTCGTTTATGGCCCTGTCCCAAATGGCACACTTCATGTGCACTTTCGGTCTTGTGGACTTACAATGGCTGCCGCGTGCGCGTGTCCGTCAAGTCCGTGAGACCACAGTGTGTCCCATTTGTCATTTTTAGATCTCAGAAGGGTGCTCGCGAGCGCCCCCTCTGCGGTCGATTTGCGCCCTTGATGCGCACTTTTGCCGAGCCCGCGCTGATGCGGACTCCACAGCAGACTTCTTCCCGACATTCAAAGCGGCGTTACGTCGCGTAAGTGCGGACTCAGAGGAAGACCGCGAGTGCTTAGGGTTCCATTTGGGACAGGGCCTATGAACCAAAAACGGAAATCACGTGGTCTATTCCTTTTTTGGAAGCGAAAGTAACCGGAAACACTTTCAAAATAAAAGTAACTATAGTTAGCGAGGTGATTGTAGACTAAAACTGAACTAATAACATTTTTTAGTACAACTACAGTAGCACTGGGTGTGAAAAAAACACTTTAGTTAACTGAAATAAAAATTAAAACTAATAAAATAATAACTCAAGACAAGAGAATTAAACATTTGTAAGACCATTGGTGACCTGTAACTTCCGATTAAGACAAGTGAACTCATTTTATATGTATCTTAGGATAGCAGGTAGTTTTTTTATAAGCCTATTTATTTATAAGTTTCTATTATTTAATTCACATTTTAGTTTTATAACATATTTATAGCCCTTCTTGCTATGTGGAAGCTCAGCCAGCAGAGGTCACTCTACCCCCTTCTGTGCACAACAGGCAACAAGGGTTTGACCTTTTGACTTGTGTTTATATCAAAACAAAACTCTTCCAGAACAAATCTATAAAGTTGTATACTTTTTATTTTCCTTCGCATTTTTCTCCAGTGTAATATACTTATTATGTTAGTTAAGTAGATGAAATATTTTTTATGCAGCTTGTAGTTCTCATTAGTTATGTAGACCTACTTGTCTGTGAAACTGTTAAAAGTAGTGACCAGGGTACAAATTAGTGATTAGTACAAATTAGTGGTTGATTTTCCTTTATCACCATGCAGCCCAACAAACAATACTACTATTATGTTTATGGTTAAAATTGAACATTCACCCAAACAAATTTGTTTTTTTTTTAGTTGTCACGGGTAGAACTATCATTAAGTTATTTATTTAAATGTATTGTTGTTATTCTAGTTCTCATTGCTGTGCTGTGTTTATTTAATTTGCTTGACTGTTTCTTCTTTTGATTCTCCCTCGGTTGTTTTCTTACGTTAGCTGTTTATTGCTGTTAGTTGTCTGGTCGTCTCTTGGTTTTGTGTTTGTTTGTCTTTTCTCTGCCTCAGGCCCCCATCCCCGTTCTCTTACTGGTGTTGTCCTTTCTCTGTGGTGTCTGTTGTATGGTGATTGTGGCCCCCATCCCCAAATCAATTTATAATTAAATAATTAAATAAATAGACCTTATTCAGAGCAGCGCCATGACAGGTATGAAAGTGAGGCTGTGAGGGATAGACTTACCGTGTTTCCAATGGCATCCGCTGTAAAAAGCTGAATAAAGCTCCTAGATTACTTACAATTTTCCACAGCTTATATTGTCGGGAGTTTTTTGTCAACTGAAATTTCTTGGAAATATATTTTTCCAGTGTTTCATGAGCAGAACAAAACGAAAACTCATTAAATAACAGTACAGCCCATTGAAGAGATGCATGTCTCACAGCCTCGCTTTCATTCTCATTAAAATTCAAAGATGACGCTGCCGTGAATAAGGCGTATAGACGCTGCGTCCCAATGGGCATACTATCCATCCTAAATAGTATGTGACATTAATAATTGTCAATACTATTTAGGGCATAGTATGCACATTGGGACGCAGCGAAAACTGTATGTTATCAGTGGATTCTGTTCATGTGTGCCCAGACATTTTAGAAATCCCGACCTGCTGATGTTTTACGGCCATGTCCGGAATAAAGAGTAGACCTATGTATGGTAGACCTATATAGCTACATAGTTAGGGCATATTTAAGGACATAAACCGTGAAATAAGATTTTGGTATAGTTGTACTAAAAAACGTTATTTGTTCAGTTTTAGTCTACAATAATCTCGCTAACTATCGTTACTATTATTTTGGAAGTGTTTCCGGTTACTTTCGCTTAAAAAAAAGGAATAGACCACGTGACTTCCGTTTTTGGTTTATAAACGAAAAACGAATTGACTGAAGTTCAAAGACTCTCTTCATTCTTTGTTCAAAAAGGAATAACGATCAAAATGATCGCCAAAAACGAAAAACGTGTCGGTTTTAATTGGTGTTTCGTTTTTTGATTCTGACACCGAAAACGGTCATTTGGTTTTTCGTTTTGAAACAAAAAACAGAAAAACTGTATTTTCGTTTTATTATTACAAACGAATTACGGATTATCCAGAGATCCCCTGATCCGCGGTCCTGTACAGTGAGTGACCTTGCACATTAAGATAAAATCGGATTTTCTCCAGTCATTGTTAAAAAACCAACTAACAAAACTTGCAAACTAACGTTAGTGAAGCGGCCAGAGGGTTCGTTCTGCCACCACCTAAGCTCCGCCCACAAAAAAACGTCACTATGTTTACCAACTGATAATTGGTATATACACTCACCGGCCACTTTATTAGGTACCCCATGCTAGTAACGGGTTGGACCCCCATTTGCCTTCAGAACTGCCTCAATTCTTCGTGGCATAGATTCAACAAGGTGCTGGAAGCATTCCTCAGGGAGTTTGGTCCATATTGACATGATGGCATCACACAGTTGCCGCAGATTTGTCGGCTGCACATCCATGATGCGAATCTCCCGTTCCACCACATCCCAAAGATGCTCTATTGGATTGAGATCTGGTGACTGTGGAGGCCATTTGAGTACAGCGAACTCATTGTCATGTTCAAGAAACCAGTCTGAGATGATTCCAGCTTTATGACATGGCGCATTATCCTGCTGAAAGTAGCCATCAGAAGTTGGGTACATTGTGGTCATAAAGGGATGGACATGGTCAGCAACAATACTCAGGTAGGCTGTGGCGTTGCAACGATGCTCAATTGGTACCAAGGGGCCCAAAGAGTGCCAAGAAAATATTCCCCACACCATGACACCACCACCACCAGCCTGAACCGTTGATACAAGGCAGGATGGATCCATGCTTTCATGTTGTAGACGCCAAATTCTGACCCTACCATCCGAATGTCGCAGCAGAAATCGAGACTCATCAGACCAGGCAACGTTTTTCCAATCTTCTATTGTCCAATTTCGATGAGCTTGTGCAAATTGTAGCCTCAGTTTCCTGTTCTTAGCTGAAAGGAGTGGCACCCGGTGTGGTCTTCTGCTGCTGTAGCCCATCTGCCTCAAAGTTCGACGTACTGTGCGTTCAGAGATGCTCTTCTGCCCACCTTGGTTGTAACGGGTGGTTATTTGAGTCACTGTTGCCCTTCTATCAGCTCGAACCAGTCTGGCCATTCTCCTCTGACCTCTGGCATCAACAAGGCATTTCCGCCCACAGAACTGCCGCTCACTGGATGTTTTTTCTTTTTCGGACCATTCTCTGTAAACCCTAGAGATGGTTGTGCGTGAAAATCCCAGTAGATTAGCAGTTTCTGAAATACTCAGACCAGCCCTTCTGGCACCAACAATCATGCCACGTTCAAAGTCACTCAAATCACCTTTCTTCCCCATACTGATGCTCGGTTTGAACTGCAGGAGATTGTCTTGACCATGTCTACATGCCTAAATGCACTGAGTTGCCGCCATGTGATTGGCTACTTAGAAATTAAGTGTTAACGAGCAGTTGGACAGGTGTACCTAATAAAGTGGCCGGTGAGTGTATATATATATATTAGATTTCATTATATAGATTTCATGAGAATAAAGAAGTCACATGCATGTTTCAGCATCGTATTGGACTGTATTATGCTGTTTTTAATTAAATAGATGATTATTGCATCAAAATCTGATTGGATGAGCAATGTTTGAAGTTGTAAAACAGCCAATAAACATGTACTGTATTTAGCTTATAGTCAAACTATATTACGATCTAGCAACACCGTCGCAACTATTAATTAATGTAATCATTTATTGAACACTAACCATCTCTTAGTTTTAGTATAATATATATATATACCGGTAATATTTATTATATATTATCTCAATCTCTCAATAATTATATATAAATATATAAATTATACAGCAAAAACAATCTGCTTAGTTTTAAAAATGAACAGCCAAAATGTAGAATTTTTTGGACTTAAAAAAAAAACTTTAAAAAAATAGCAAATTATGTGCAGCACAATTTAATTAGATTAGCATTATTAAATTGGGAAATAATATACATAACCTAAGAATGAGCAAAATATTTCCACGTTTGTTAACTTTTGTTAATGGTAGTTAAAAAAAAAATCATGTTAGTTCACAGTACATTAAGCTTTTGAATTTAAAAATGAATTCGAAATGAAAATGAACAAATAATTCTGCAGCATTTATTCATCTTTGTAAAACGTACCTAACTAATGTTGACAAATAAAAATCTTATTGTGAAGCATCACCTAAAAATGGCTTTATAGAATCTCATTTATATTTAAATGTTCAATCTCTCTATCTTACCTACTTTGGAGAAAATGTAATTACATCAGCGTAAAGTTTAATCTAGAAAAGATTATTCTGCGTTTTCCATTAGTTCATCCTTGAGCGTTCTGCTTTTGCTGTAATTGACTTTGCTGTATGAGTTTGGACAGGCTCAGTAGCTCATGATCTGAGTGGCTGAAGCTCCTGTCAATCAAGCGTGAGGGGCGGGGCTTAAATAAACAAATGAAACGCAGTCCCGCAGTTAACAACACACGAGCAAAAACAGGAGCGGAAATGCATACCTGCGTCCGATTTGTTAAAAGCAGGACCCTCCAAACACACAGTCCTAATGGCCTGCTCAATGTCTGCGGATAAAAATAGACGTGGCAGATGGAGGGAACGAGAAAGAGAAAGAGAGAGACATTTGGTGGTGTAGGTTGGGAAAATAAACTCATCTCTTACATAAATGGGTCATTCATACTATGCAGAACATTTTCATGTTCCCATCAGATGTGTCATATACTGGATAAGTAAAGTTGTATCCCATTAACTACCTAAAGCCATCCATTTCCTTCATGACATCATCCTCCAGGAAATTACATCATTTTGGAGGGAAAACAGCAGAAAGTATTATCAACAGATTTAATGAATATATGCTGACCTATATGTGACCTTTTCAACGTAACTGCGTATTACGTGAGTCACGAACGCGCATCACAGAACAGAGCAAGGCGAGCATTTGTGCTTATAAAACTTAAACTGTTTTATTTATTTGTGAAATGCCGATGGTTTGTCTAGATGAGACCCTTATTCATCGTCTGGTGTCGTTTAAAGCCCTTTGAAGCTGCACTGAAACTGTCATTTGGACCTTGAACCGTTTGGGTCCTGTTGAAGTCCATTATATGGAGAAAAATCCTGGAATGTTTTCATCAAAAACCTTCATTTCTTTTCGACTGAAGAAAGAAAGACATGGACATCTTGGATGACATGGGGGTGAGGAAATTATCAGCAAAAGTTTTTAAAAGTGAACTAATCCTTTAAGTAATAAAGTTAAAGTGTCAGCAAAGTGTAAACATATGATGCAGAGTTCAAAAGATCTTACAGAACAAGAACAAGGAATATATAAACATACTTTATTTACATATATTTGCATTCAAGGGTCACTGCTGTTCACTTTGCCTTGAAGGAGCTTCTTTTTTGCTGTGAAATCTCTCCCAGTGGGCGGAGTCTTCCTCAGTTAGGGGCGTGGCTCTAGACACCAGATCACTGAAACTCAAGTGTGTGAACAAAAGGGGCGGAGCTTCACACAAACATCCACCATCCTGCTATAAAACAAAGTAGTATGACGTCACGAACTGCGCTGACCTCTAAAGTTGTGTAATATCTGTAAACTCACTTTAGACGCGCTGATGTCTGGTTTTCCCAGCGCCACAGCGACGTGATGATCTTTGTCCAATAAGCTCTCCTAAAAACAAGAGTTATTATGTTTTTTTTAACTTCCAACCTTTAAATTGTATTGTATATAGGCCTAGGCAAGATATATATATAATATATATATATATATATATATACACTGTCTAGGTATATACAGTTCCGTTTACAGTTCCATGGCATGTTGTTTTTTAATTAATACTTTTTATTCAGACATTTAAAATGTCACAAAAGATTCTATTTCAAACAAACGCTGTTCTTTTGAACTTTCTATTCATCAAAAAATCCTTCCACAGAAATATGAAGCAACTGTTTTCAACATTGATAATAATCATAAATGTTTCTTGATCATCAAATCATCATATTATCCTGATTTCTGAAGGATCATGTGACACTGAAGACTGGAGTAATGATACTGAACATTCAGCTTTGATCACAGGAATAAATTACACTTTACTAAATATTCACATAGAAAACTGTTTTTAAAATTGTATATATTTTTTTAATATATTTTGATGTATAATAAATGCAGCCCTGGTGAGCAGAAGATAATTTTCTTTCAAAAATATTTAAAAAATCTTAATTATTCCAAACATTCGATCTGTACAAGTATAATGTTCAGATAGGCTATGCGACAAATGCCCCACACACACACATTTTGAAAACCCCTGTTCTAGTACACCCCAAAATCAAGACTTCTTGAAAGGGCATAATAGGAATGAAACTGTGCTAAATAATTATTTTAAAAACTTATTTTTGAGTAATTGGTAAAAATCACCTCAAATATCCAGTCCTCCTCTTCGTTATCCAGGAACATGCGTGTCTGCCGGTACACTTGCCCCTCTCGCATCTGATTGGGCGAGACGTGAAACTCCAGCCTCTGCAGGTCGAAGCCCAGTCCTGTGCCGATCGCTTTGATGAAGCTCTCCTTCAGCGCCTCCACGCCAGAGGAACCCACCAATCACAGCCAATCAGGAAGGAAATGGAAGGAAAAACAATATATATATATATATTTCCTGACCACATTCTCACCTACAGAACATTAAATTGATACCAGTACATGTGTGTGGAGGTGGGTGGATGAGAGTGTGTGTGAGACTGTGTGTGTGTGTGTGTGTGTGTGTGTGTGGTGTGGGGGCGGGGAGGGTATGAGTATGAGTGTGTGTGTGTGAGCAGAGGTGTAGTGGTAAAAAAAGAGGTGGGTAAACGATAATATAACGGGGGGGGGGGGGGGGGATGATATTCTCCAACGGGGGGGGGGCTCTAGATCAGCTCTAGATCATTCTCTAACGGTGTCTAGATCAGCAGGATGCTCTGTTCACACGCAAGGTCTCTCGCTCGCGTTCCTTCAACTCTCGGCTGCGCGGTTTTGAGCACAGTCTCTGTCTCGCATGAACGCTCGCTGTAGATTCCGGGAGATTTTAACAAATTTGCGGTATAACTAGTCGATCACGAGTGGCTCAACAGGTAGATCTATAGATAAACTCATCTTTCAGGCATGTGACAGACCGGGTTGACACTTCATCGTGAGAAATCGGGGGTGTGGCGTGTGAAACCATGAGCGTGCGTCTCATGGCCAATGCGTGAGTTGGCAGCTCTAGATTCTTGCTGCGTCCTGGTGGCTATGAAAGACTAGCAACCTATGAAACTAATAATGAACAATTTTAAACTAAAACGACATAAGCTTAATTAAAAATGGCTTAGGAACTATAGGCTATTTAGAGGTGGATAAACGCAATTTAGAGGTGGGTAAACGCTATTTCCGAATTTTGGGAGGTGCGTAAACGGCGTTTACGTGCGTTTAGCCTCCACTACATCACTGTGTGTGAGTATATGTGTGTGAGTGAGTATGAGAGTATATGTGTGTGTGTGTGTGAGTGAGTATATGTGTGTGTGTGAGTGAGTATGAGAGTATATGTGTGTGTGTGTGTGTGAGTGAGTATGAGAGTATATGTGTGTGTGAGTGAGTGAGTGAGTGAGTGAGTGAGTGAGTGAGTGAGTATGAGAGTATATATGTGTGTGTGTGTGTGTGTGAGTGAGTGAGTATGAGACTATATGTGTGTGTGTGTGTGTGTGTGAGTGAGTGAGTGAGTATGAGAGTATATATGTGTGTGTGTGTGTGTGTGAGTGAGTATGAGAGTATATGTGTGTGTGTGAGAGAGTGAGTGAGTATGAGATTATATATGTGTGTGTGTGTGTGAGTGAGTGAGTATGAGAGTATATATGTGTGTGGGTGTATGTGAGTGAGTATGAGTAGTGGGTATGAGTATGTGTGTGTGAGTATGAGTATATATGTGAGTGTGTGTGTGTGTGTGTGTGTGTGTGTGTAAGAGTCCTCAAATGACCACAGACTGGCACAACTGAGTCATGCTGAAGTGATGAGATCACATTGCCATGGAAACAGTGATCAGAATTGGAACAGTTTCATGCAGTACAATTTCTCTCGCGCTGTGATGTGCTCATAGATGTGTGTGTGTACTCGTTGCCTGGAGGTGATGATGATGATGATGATGATGGTGCAGGAAGCAGCAGTTGCTATAGTTACCCAGTGCCTATAAAACATGTGGAGCTGGTCCCAGTCCGAGCCGGCCGCCCGGATGTTCGTCCACTCCAGATCCGTGAACTGGCGATTCATGAGGCGGAAAAACTCCTGCGTGGAGCCACTGCCTGATAAACACACGTAAAACACCTCTGAATTCTGTGTTAGTGAGTTATAAATTATAATTCTACGTTAGTGAATTTTTCTGCTCTGTTTTTACCACCTTTATAAATAATCGAGCTCTGTTATGATTGACTCACTGGCGTAGCTGCTTAATACTGAATAGGTGTTGATATGCAAATGTGTGCCATCATATGCTAATGAGCTCATAGCCATGATGTCACAATTGAGTTGTTTTTGCGATATAGTTCATAACATGTGGAGGGAGTTTTGAGTTAAGGATGTTATAGTTTATCACATTAAACATTTGTATTGCGTCAAAAGATCGAACCATAATAATCATGCTCTGTAGAGAATCATGCTTCTTTCAAAAGAGCAATGTTCTGCATAGAAACATGATTTCCTACGAGCTAATGCAGATTCACATTGTACAGTAGAGCCAGAAATGAGGTAATAAAGCTTGCTCCTCTCCCAGTCTCACTCCAGCACAGGTATAGAGCGACACCTGGTGGTCGATGCTGGATCTGCAGAGTCTCTTGTGTTGGATTGGTTAGTAAAGGATGGTAGTTCAACAAACTCAGGGTTACAGGATTATTTTCGAATTGCTAAAACCAAAGCAATCCAACCAGGCTTTGATCCTGAGTTTAGAGTGACATCAGTAGCGAACAGCCAATCACAGGCTGAGAAAGAGTGAAAATGAGATTCACAATATTACGAGATTGAAAAATATGAGGTTATACTTTATTTGAAGGTGTCATTGTTACAGTGTAATTATATATTTAAATACTGAGTAATATTAAGCAACTACATGTACTTAGGGTAGGATTAGGTTGAGGGTTAGTTGCATGTAATTATGCATAATTTACTGTTATTACTATGTAAAATAAACTGTTACCAAATATGAATAATTTAAACTAAATAACACAGCAAGGAGAAAATAGCTGTCTTTTAAAGAAGAACACTAAAATAATAAGTCTTGCTATATCAGTGCAAGTTAAAGTTAGTTTAAACAGGTATCGAGAGAATTCATATGGTCATTTTAAAGCTTAATCTGTAGATTCTAAAGCGTATTTATATCACCTTTATATATTTAAACTGTGCATAATAATAATCGATGAACTAAAGTTGTACGTGTGATCGATTAATAATTACCTAAATAACATCTAAATCATACAAAATTATTATTCTAAATAAGCGTCTTTAAAAATCATTTGCTATGTCTTGATCTTTAATGTGTGTGTGTGTGTGTTTTTAAGTATATGTGTGTGTGAGTGATTATTAGTATATATGTGTGGATGTGAGTATGAGTGTGTGTGTGTGTGTGTGTGTGTGTGTGTGTGTGTGAGTATATATGTGTGTGTGTGTGTGAGTGAGTGAGTATGAGAGTATATTTGTGTGTGTGTGTGTGTGAGTGAGTATGAGAGTATATGTGTGTGTGTGTATGAGAGTATATGTGTGTGTGTATGTGTGAGTGAGTATGAGAGTATGTGTGTGTGTGTGTGTGTGTGTGTGAGTGAGTGAGTGAGTATGAGAGTATATATGTGTGTGTGGGTGTATGTGAGTGAGTATGAGAGTATGTGTGTGTGGGTGTGTGTGTGTGTTTTTAAGTATATGTGTGTGTGAGTGATTATTATATGTGTGGATGTGAGTATGAGTGTGTGTGTGTGTGTGTGTGTGTGTGAGTGAGTGACCTTTATATATTTAAACTGTGCATAATAATAATCGATGAACTAAAGGTGTACGTGTGATTGATTAATAATTACCTAAATAATATCTAAATCATACAAAATTATTATTCTAAATAAGCGTCTATAAAATCATTTGCTATGTCTTGATCTTTAATGTGGCGTAGAAACAGGTGGAGTGACATTATCGCATCAGACATGTGACACTTTGCTCACAGCTGATTGGTCCAAGATCGGTTTGTTTCCTCTAACCTGGAACATCACCTGACCCGGACCAGGTTAGCCGTGGAGTGTAAGTTACTATTGCAATGAACACTGCTAAAAGCCAAAGCACTTTCATGGTGCCTAAAACCCAGGGTTGGCGCATACTAAACTGACACACAGCTGGATAACAGCTAAACCGGCTTCATGGTATCGGCCCAATCTGGTCATTACTGTGAAATGTTGCCAGTATATTCCTTTGTTATTGAAAGCAGATTCTGATTAGATGAAACTCTGAATCAACATGCACCAATGCTGCATTCTTCTAAATGTCAAAGTATTCATTACTACAATGAGTTCAATGTTTCTGCATTAAATTATTACATAGTTTAAATTAATAAAACTGTGATTTTTTTTTACATGTACATTTCTGAAATACATAACTTAGACAGTTTCCTCTGATCACAGACTCTAAATTGTAATGTGGACTCATGCACTTTAAGTAAAGCTGCTTTGAAATGATGTGTGTTATGAACAGCGCTATACAAATACACGTGAATTGCATTGAATTAGCTGTCCTGTGCTGTGACTGTGTTTCCTGCGGACAGAGAGAGAGAGAGTTCACCTGGTCTGCTGGTCTTCATCAGGTCGATGCCCACCTGGCGTCCCGGTTCTGCTCCCAGCACGGCGTAATCTCCCTGATGGGACACGTTGAAGCTCCAGTGGGAGGACGAGGGCCGGGACAGGTACGGTTTCCCCCGCGCTGTTCTGTCCAGTCGAAACCCGTCCCAGGATAAACACATCTTCTCACAAACCAGCTTTCTGATCAACAGACGTCCGGCCTGGTGTAAGAAACACACACACACACACACACACACACACACACATCAACAAATATAAAAAATTAGAGATGGTTAAATATGTAAATGTATCTATATATCTATCTATATATTGTTCTTTCATTCTATCACTATCTATATGTTGTTCTATCTATCTATCTATCACTATCTATCTATCGTTCTATCATTCGATCTATTATTCTATCACTATCCATCTATCATTATATCGCTCTATCTATCTATCTGTATCTAGCTATCGTTCTTTTATTCTATCGCTCTATCACTATCTATCTATCATTCTATCACTCTATCCATCTATCATTATATCGCTCTATCTCTATCTATCTATCTGTATCCAGCTATCGTTCTTTTATTCTATCGATCTATCACTATCTATCTATCGTTCTATCATTCGATCTATCATTCTATCACTCTATCCATCTATAGTGACCTTATTTGACAAAAACTGAACTTTTGTATCAAGGCGTTGTGTGCAATGTAAATAACATAAAATAACAACAGTGCAAATGAAAAGTAATATAAACACGTAAAATGAAGGGCAAAATAAAAATATAACATTGATTATGTATTATTATAATTATTGTTTATCATTGCAAAATGTAATATTATAGCATTGATGTTAATTGTAAAAGTCTACTACTCATCCATCAGTCAGTTGTTGTACCCACCATGGCAGATTTCGCATCTTTGGCAAACACGAACTGCCCGATCCGTTCCTTCTCCTCCGGTTGGATGCAACGGGCCGCCAGTGTCCACTCGGAACGGGTCGGTACCCACGAACCGCACCGGAACGCCCACCGGACCCCGTCCATCAACTACTGTTAATGTCCTATAGTCCTACACTAATAGAAACACAAATAGTTATAAATTATCCATCGGTGCTCAGGCCCTAAATAGCTATCAATAATTGCGATTAATATTAATTAATAATACCTATTATTATATAGTATTTTCTGCAATATGCATTATTTGTTTGGCTGGCTCTGGTTCTCCTGGACATGTGTTCCAAAACACACACAGGATTCCGGAAGAGTATTCTGTGGGCGGCGCTAAACAGCGAGCGCCTCACTTGATTGGCTGACGGAAAGGGGCGGTGACGCTTGCTGACCAATCGCGCAGGGGATTCGCGCGTTGTCGGAAGTGTTCGGCTCAGTTCGGCATCGTTGTGGAGGCGGAGCGAGACGCGTGTGTGTGGACGGAGTGGATGATGCTTTTCTTCACCGGTGAGTGTTTGAATAAATAATCAAATAAACCTCACTGTATTGTGTGGTGTGTATTATGACGTTTATTTTATGTAAAAAGAGCCATACGTGCAAAACATCACAGTATAGGTGCCTATAGAAGCCCTTTCTGTTAGTAATTGAACTGCAAAAACAACCGCCGTGCTGATATGTTTATGTTTTTTATATAAATTATGTTTTATTAGCATGATGCTATGCTGATAATCATACATTATATGGATACACTTGGATACCCACCAAAAACACCATAGTTGTAATTCACAGTACAATGGTTGTATCGGATGGTATTATCAAGGTACTGCATGGCTACCATATTTAATTATCATGTTATTTACATGATACTCATAGTTGCTTAAAAAATACAATGATAATACAACGCTTTATGAAAAAACCTTATAGCCTTGTACCATTGTGTTTTTTTTTGTAACACTTTATTTTACAGTGTCATTGTTACACTTTACATGCAGCTACTATAGTAATAATTGTAAAATTATAAATAATTAAATGCAACTAACCAAAACAAAATCCTAACCCTATAGTAAGTTCATGTAGTTACTTAAGATTACTCAGTACTTAAATGTAAACAGTGTAACAAAGACACCTTAAAACCGGTAACCGATTTTGGTAACACTTTATTTTACAGTGTCCTTGTTGCATATGTAATTACCATAGTAATAATAGTAAAATTATGCATAATTACATGCAACTAACCCTCAACCAAATCCTAATCCTACCCTAACCCTTTAGTAAGTACATGTTGTTCACTAATATTACTCAGTATTTAAATGTAAATTACAGTGTAACAAAGACACCTTCAAATAAAGTGTAACCATTTTTTTTTGTTAGTGTTGTTACATTGTAATATCATAATGATTATGGAATATTTTTCAAACTTTATTTGTAAAGGATATACTGTACACTACTGTTCAAACGTTTGTGGTCAGATTTTAAATGAAATAATAATTTTATTCAGCTTAAAAATTATAGATTTTAAATTAATAAATTTAATAAATTAATTTATTCACCAAAAAAAGATTCCACAAAAATATGAAGCAGCACAACTGTTTTCAACATTGATAATAATCAGAAATGTTTCTTGATCATCAAATCAGCATATTATCCTGATTTCTGAAGGATCATGTGACACTGAAGACTGGAGTAATGATGATGAACATTCAGCTTTGATCACAGGAATAAATTACACGTTACTATATATTCACATAGAAAACAGCTATTTTGCATTGTAATAATATGTCACAATTTGTACTGTGTTTATTGTATTTTTTAATCAAATAAGTGCAGCCTTAGTGAGCAGAAGAGACTTTTTTCTAAAACAAATTTTTTTTAAACTCACTGACCGCAAAGTTTTATAGTATAGATATAGTATAAATCTGCACACTCTAAGCATTCTGGTTTTATTTATCATTGTTTTTTGTGCACATAAAAGATTGTACCATTGATTTTTTTTTCAGACGTTTCCAATATTTATTGCAATTTGCATGTAACTAAAAGCGTGTGTCTGTTTGTTGTAGGAGGCCTGTGTTAGACACCTGCACTAGACGTTGGTCAACATGAACTTGAAAATGTGTCCGGAGTGACAGAAACCTTTCAATCTCCAATTATTTCTCAGTAGCCAATCACCCCCAGCATGGACTTCCTTCAGATGAAGCACCTGAAGAGGAAGAGGAAGAGTAACTACAGCGTGAAGGAAACTCAGACTCTCATCCGCGAGATCCACAAGCGGCGTGAGATCTTGTTCTCCCGGCAGCAGAACATGGCCATCAACGAGCTGAAGCGGCGTGCGTGGGAAGAGGTCGCGGACAGCGTGAACGCGCTAGGAGAAGGTGAGCTGAGGACGGCGGCCGAGGTCAAGCGGCGATACCTGGACTGGCGAGCCCTCATGAAACGAAAACAGCTTCAGGCCGAGTTGGCGTCTGGATTGAAGCAGGAGTTTGAATCTTCGTCTCCCGATAATGAAGCGTCTTTGGGTGGTGGTGACCAGTCGCTGGACCTCAGCGGGTTCTCTAAAGACTCGTCGTGCGACTGGCAGGACCTGACGGACCTCGGGGAGCCCAGCACACACACGCCTGGGGTCAAGATGGAGGACGATGAGGCCAGCAGCTACAGAGTATGTACTGGGAACAGATATATGCTTTTTCAAATTCATCCCACAGCTTTTAGCAGATTTTCCTCTACTTTGGTTCAAGTAAACCTCACACCATGGTGGTCAAAAGTTGGTTCAATTTGGGAAACTACCGTTCAAATGTTTGGGGTCAGGATTTGTTTTTTGTTTTTTTTTAAAGAAATTCATATTTTTATTTAGCAAGGAGACTTTAATCTGATCAAAATTGACAGTAAAGACATTTAAAATTTTAATTGAAATAAATTAAAATAAATTGTTCTTTAGAACTTTCTTTTCATTAAGTAATCCTGAAATAAAATGCAACACAGTTTCCACAAAATCTGTTTTCAACATTGATAATAATAGGAAATGTTTCTTGAGTATCAAATCATCATATTATCCTGATTTCTGAAGGATCATGTGACACTGAAGACTGGAGTAATGATGCTGAAAATTCAGCTTTGATCACAGGAATAAATTACACTTTACTATATATTCACATAGAAAACAGCTATTTTGCATTGTAATAATATTTCACTGTTTTTACTGTTTTTATTGTATTTTTTAATCAAAGTGCAGCCTTATTTAGCAGAAGAGACTTTTTTCTAAAGCAAAAGAAATCTCACTGAGAGAATGGGACTTATTTTAAAAAACAAATAAAGCTTGACAGCTTTTGACCCCCATCATCCGAGGATTAGGAACCTTATTATATATTGACATGATATTTATCTTTGCTAAAATGCCCTGAAAGTACTATTAAATCTATGCAACTTTTTCTGCTCAAAATTTAAATAATGAGTGAATACATCATAAAACAACCTTCCAAAACGTCTGTGCCTTACCCTAAACCACTATGGTAAAACATATAATAATTAGAGCTGCATGATTCAGTATAAATTGATAATCATGATTTTTTTAGAATAGAGATTATGATTCTCCTGACAATTAAACCAAATAACACGTAATTTACTAGATGTTCAGACAAAATGTTAATTGCTGCAGTTTAGTCTATTTAAAAGTATTTAATTCATTTGAATCAACATTTTCAATGACTCACTCATATATACTTCACTCGTTTCATTACTGTATGAATCAACATTTTTGAATGATTCTTTTGAACCAGGTACTTCTTATATATAGCCTTGCCAAGTTGTAGTTTCACCGTAATTACGTTTTCATGTAATTCCTAAAACAATCATCTGAAAGTAACTTGCAATTTTATGCTTTGACCACTATAGGGCCAGAAGTTACATAGTATTGCTTTAAAGTCCCCCTGTGGTAAAAAATCCAGCTTTAAATGTTGTTTATATGTCTATGTGGTGTTTTTAATATGCTTTAAGACAAAATATGTATAAATTCATAAGTCGACAGCATTGCAGAGTATTTTTAAAACTGCAGTGAACCAAAGACAATCTCAAAAACACGATTTGAAATCACTGGTGTTTCTGACGTCATTAAATACCTTGTAACCAATCAGATCAACGTGTGATCGTCAACCAGTGGATCTCTGAGTGAGTGAGTGAGTGAGTGGAGGCGGGGCTCATTTGCATATTCATAGAAGGGTCTAGAGTTACATCCAAGATATTTTAAGACATGAAGACATTTTTTTCAAGAACATTTTTTTAATATGTCATTTTGGTGATCAAAGATGAGTTTTAAAGGATACAATTATTGACTACAGGGAGACTTTAAATTTTAAATACCAACTGGTTAAAAGTTACCCTTTAAACTTTTTGTTTCTCTAAAATCCCCTTGTAATTACTGCTAACTTGTTTCTGTTTGTAATTTTCCTTCTCCTCAGTTGGACGCGGAGGTTGGAGAAGGAGGGGAGGGTGAGGACGAGGACGATGAAGACTGTTTTCCCTCCATCCTCCCTGATATGGACCGTGAAGGGCGAGTTCCTGAGGTTTTCGCTCACATCGATGAATTCGGTGTGCTTAGCTCCACAAAGCCCGCGACTGCAGGCCGAGACCTGGGCCTCGGAGTTGGCGGCATAAGCGGGATGAGCGTATCTGGATTGGGCCTGTCCGGAGGGGAGAACACAAGTATACTGGTGGCACTGGAGAGGCAGAGACTGGACCTGGAGAAACACCGCTTGCAGGTGGAGTCTGAACGACTGCAGGTGGAGAAAGAGCGCCTCCTGGTGGAGAAGGAGAGGTTGCGGCAGGGCGAGTTGGAGAGAGAGAGGTTGCAATTGGAGAAGGAACGTCTACAGGTGGAGAGAGAACGATTGCGATTGGTCTTGCAACAAAACACGCCTCTCCAGCAAAGCCCCGCCCCTTCGACATCTGTAGCCACGCCCACAACATCATCCTCCGCCCCCTCGTCATCCTCATTGGACGGAGAGAAGGACAGGAAGCTGGCTTGGCCAATAGTAGTGGATTTGGAGGCGGAGAGGCTGAAGTTAGAGAAAGAGCGCCTCCTGCTGGAGAAAGAGAGACTGCAGTTCTTCAAGTTTGAGTCGGGGAGACTGCAGATTGAGAAAGAGCGCCTGCAGGTGGAGAAAGAAAGGCTGCAGCTTCATAAAGATGGACAACAGATGACGCTGCACTCGTGAAACACCATAGATACAGTTGGGTAGGGGGGGGAAATAATTTTTTCCATAGTTGCTCATTCATTTCTGTAGGAAAAACTAAAACATTTGTGTTTTTTGTACTTAATTTTATTTATTTTTTGCCCGAAATAAAATAAGCTTAAAGAAGTCAAGCAATGAATGCAGGCAGTTCATAAACAGGATCACTTCTGAAAACGTACAGCAGTAGACTTTGCATATGTTTATAAGTAAAATGAAAATTTAAATATACAGTTTTTTTATATATTTTTTTTAATTCACAATATAACAGAAACAGAAAGCTGTGATTCTTTATAATCTAGTTGTTGAATTGCTTGTATTCACAGCACTTGTCTTCAGTGATGTTATTGTTAACTAAAATGAAAACTATAACAAATCGTTAATGTTAATTGACATAAAAATAAAATAGAATTATGTGAAATATAATTGGACTAAGTTGCAAAATGACTAAAACTGAAATAAAAATAAGGTAAATGGAAAAAAAACTAATTTAATAAAAAGGACAAAAGCACATATCAGAATTACTGAAACTTAAACCAAAATGAAAAATGAACAAAAAGTAATTCAAAATACTATAATAATATATAAAATATTCTTTAATTAATTTGACAAAAACAACTGTTTTGCTTTATTTGAAGTTCAAAAATCAACCAGCTTTCCTTTCTAAAAAATAGCCAAATTGTACTGTATTTTTCTTTATTTTTTTCCCTGCAGAAATGAATGGATATCTATGGTAAACAGGATTTGTAGAATCCTGAAGTAGCCGGTGTATGACGTGTTTCTGACTGTATTTACAGATCAGGTCAGCCCACATGATTGCCTTCTGCTCATGCAAAACAACTCGTGAGACGGTTTTATGCTTGAGTATTGTGTTTTGATATCTTGTAGATGTTTATGCAGAAGTATCTGAATGCACTTTTCACATATTGAAAAAAATGCAGATACTCCTGATGAACTTTTTACAAGATGTTAATATGGTCTTTGTTACCTTACTGTGTTTAATGTAAAACAGAGAGCTTAAAAAGATTTGGATTGTATAAGGGCTCTTATAAACGGCTGTGCTCACACTACAGTATGGATGGGGACCAAATCTGAGGCCTCATTTATCTGGAGTCATTGTAAATGTGAATGTATGATAATGTCCAAATTGTTCGATGATTTATACGTTCATATGCACATACACTTGTGAGGCCATGCTTTTATTTTGAAACAATCAGGTTTTTCTCTCGTTTTGACATCAAATTGATTTCGATGGAAGCTTGTTTCCGCCACAGAAAAAATAAATGTAAAAAATAATTGCGAGTTTACATCTTTGAGAAATGAAGTCAGAATTGGCAGATATAAAGTCAGAATTGGGAGATATAAAGTCAGAATTGCAAGATATAAAGTCCGAATTGCGAGATATAAAGTACGAATTGCGAGATATAAAGTCCGAATTGCGAGATATAAAGTACGAATTGCGAGATGTACAGTCAGAATTGCGAGATATAAAGTCAGAATTGCGAGATGTACAGTCAGAATTGCGAGATATAAAGTCAGAATTGCGAGATATAAAGTCAGAATTGCGAGATATAAAGTACGAATTGCGAGATGTACAGTCAGAATTGCGAGATATAAAGTACGAATTGCGAGATGTACAGTCAGAATTGCGAAATATAAAGTCAGAATTGCGAGATGTACAGTCAGAATTGCGAGATATAAAGTCGCATTGCGAGAAATAAACTGGCCTTTTCTTGCAATTGCGAGTTTATATATCGCAAGTCTGACTTTATAACACGCAATTGCAATTTTATATCACGTAATTCTGAAACTCGCAATTGTGAGAAAAAAAGTCAGAATTGTGAGATAAAAAGTCGCAATCATCTTTTTTATTTTTTATTCTGTGGGCGAAACAAGCTTCCATAGGTTTCACCTTCAGACTGTGCATAAGATGATCAAACGCAGATAAATGTGTTCGCAAAACTACAGGTGCTCAGACTGAGTTTCGCTTATGTGAATAGTCAAATAAAAATCTCATATTTCACCCCATAGTCAAGAGGATAAAATAAGAATATTTAAGGCCCATTCACACCAAGGATTATAACGATGAAATTCCTTACATCGTTCTTAATATAAAAGAATAGCAGAGCTCACAGCACAACTATAACGATAACTGCACAGAGAAACAATATCATCGGATTCAGTTTCAAAACTATTTTTTTTCCAGCTGATGAATGATAAAAATACACAAAAAACAAAAAAACACAATAAGAGCTGGATCATTTAAAGTGACAGACGACAAAACTGCAGTGCGCTTTTAATGAACGTTATCGTTATAGTAATCATTATAGTTATCAATCTTGATGTGAACGGGCCTTTAAGCCCAATACCTTTTCTTATTTTTTTCTCTTGATTTTGAGGTAAAACATGACATTTTCTTCACAGGTTTTGTGAGATTCCCTCATAAGGGCCTGTAATGTGAATGTAGTCAGTGTTTGTGTGTGTAGTTGTTTTCAGGCCTTGATGATTCCTGAAGTTCAGCTGTTGAGTGCTTGTTGGTTTTGTCTGTTTCTGGGGTCGTGAAGTTCCTGTCGGACTTTACATTTAGGCTTTACGTTTATGCGTTGTATCCAGTCAACTTGCGTTGCATTGAAGGTATATGTTTTTTTTTATTTGTTTTTTTATTGTTTCGTGATAATTGATTTTTTGTTCATCAGAAAATGATTGTTTTCATTGCATGTGGTTTTTTCCACACATAAAAAAAAGAAAACATAATTAAGTGCTTCTTCAAAACATACAGATAATGAATAAAATGCAGCAACATGTACAGTTCCACATGCAATGAAGTACAAAAAAACAGTTTTTACACAGTAAATTGGACTGAATCCACATGATTTTAAGGGATAGTTCATGCAAAACTGATAACGCTATTCCAAACCTTCATGATTTTCTTCTGTGGATCATAAAAGAAGATATTTCGGTTGAGTAAATGATGAACAGCCTCTTTAAACAGTGTGTGTCTCCACATCAGGTTTGGGTTTCATTCGTAATATTAGTAATAATAGCTCACCCCTGATTTAATCACTCATGGCCATTAGTAAAGGAAACACTCCATGTTGTCAGTGACCCAGATATGATACAGGTGTGTGAAACAGGCCGCACAATTCAGTTTATCTTCTCTGTTATAAAGAAGAGGAAAACCAAAGCTGTTTGGTGCCATCATGTTTTATTGTTGTCTTTGAAGCCGCTTTCCTCCGGTGAACATGTTTTCATGCTCAGATGAAGGTCGTGTAATTTAAAGAGTAAAGGTTTTATGGACGTGTAGTTTTTGTGAGCTGATGCTGTTGGTCTTGATCGACTCAGAAAGGTGTTTTATTGTACTGTACGTGCAATACGTAAATGGCGTATGTATGTGTGTGTGTGTATGTGTGTTTTAAATGTATGTTCCAGATGTCGCAAAGCACAAAAATAAATAGAATTTAAAGAATTTAAATGGTCTGATGAACCCAGTTTTCTTTTCATGTTGAAACAGGAAGTTGTGAATGTTATAAACTAGTTGTTTAGTTGTAATAAATACATGGGGAGGAAGTTTTCAAGGTATTTTTTATAGTGCTCTTATTTCAAAACATCAAGGAAAATTGGCTTATATTTTTCTCTTTGAATAATGTGTTCAGCTCAACTCTTTGAGAAACGTTGTTTAAAGGGGACCTATTATTCTGTTTTACAAAGTCTTGATTTCTTTTGTCCTCTACTAGAACATGTTTTCCTGCTGTAATGTTGATTATTGTCCTCATATTCTCCATTGTTGCGGCTCGTCTCTTCCCAGTCTGTCAGTAACGCTCTGTTTACTTCCTGTCTCTATGAAGCCCCTCCTTCTGAAAAGCACACTGTGCTCTGATTGGTCGGCTGGATCAGTGTGTTGTGATTGGTCGAGCGCTTCGAGTGTGTTTGGGAAATGTCCCGCTCTTACCATAACCACCAGTTTAACACACTACTAACAAACTCAACCAGGCCCCGCCCCTTTATTCTGAGTATGACTTATTAAAATGAGGAATATTGTGACGTGTTCGTTCCCGGAAGAAACTCAAGACTACAATGGAGGCGTTTCAGGAGTTCAGAAACACTGATATAGAGAATAACTCAAACAGCAACATCACACACTAAAGAAAGATTGACATGGAAAACACACTGACAAGAAGACACGAAACGAGCGGTTTGTGTGAGAAAACGAACAGTATTTATATCGTTTTTACCTCTTGTAACCACGGTGGTTACAAGAGGTAAAAACAATATAAATTCTGTTTGTTTTCTCACACAAACCGCTCGTTTCGTGTCTTAGGCCATCAATGTGTACTTACATTTACGAGTCATTAAATCATGTTTAATTTGGACTTCTCTGTGATGCTCTTTGAGGTGGTGACCATAGACCTGCATTATATGACTGACAGACAAGAACGGTTTGACCTAAAATTATCAAAATTGAAACTGCGGAAACAAAGACACCTACATCTTGGATGCCCTTGAGGTAAGCTAAAACATACCAAAAATTTATTTCAAAGTGAACTATACCTTTAATGCCTTGAACACATCACGAAATCCACCTGTGTGCAGATGGTGAAGTCAGGAAGTGTTTCTCACGGGAAGAAAGAATATTCTGGTCAGATCCGTACAGTAAATGTGTTCCCTGCTCTGATATCAGTGTGATTCAGCTTTCATTGCTAGTATTTGAAGCTCACGGATGTCTGTATTTCTAACAAAAGAGTTTGTGTTAGTCCACACAAAGCCCATGGGATTGGAACCGAGGAGTCTTGGAGAACGAGACGATTTCAAAACACAGCGTCAGATGAATGGAAATCTCCAGAGCAAACCGGATTCCCCCCCCCCCCAATGAAAGGATGTGTGTGTCTGTTAGCGAGATCTGGCCGTCAGATTTCTTCACGTCTTTCTTTAATACCATCCGGAGTTCTATTGTGTTTTATAATGTCTGGATTATCCCTCAGTCCACAAGGTCATTTATTCTGCTTTTTATGATCCAGGGTTCTTGAGTTGCTCTTTGATGCTTTGAGGATCATTTTTGATGTTGCAGCTGGTCTCCCTTCTGGGAAATGTTTTTTTCTAACTGGTTTTGGCTGGTTATTTACTTTACCTCAAAATATACGTAATAGTCTTTAAGTCTTAAAACTCATTTTTTAGATTAGCCTATCCTGATTGATTTTAGTGATGTTATTGGGTAATTGATTATCCCTTTTTACTTTTTAGTTTGTTTGTATTGTTTACTGTGTTGTTGTTTTTCCTCTGTATAATTATTATTGTAAGGTGTCCTTGAGTGTCTTGAAAGGCGCCCACAATTTTTTTTATTATTATTATTTATTATTATTAGCTGTCCAAGTTAGTCGAGCATCGGACCAGCAACAAGCCAGATGTTAAACTTAATGACCAGCTAATGAGTCAGTGCTGATGTGAGATGCACAAACAAACACATCAACGTTTTTAAAGCATCACAGAGTCACGAAACAACCTGCAAATGGTCCACTTATTGCAGACTCTGCATATTAATCTGGTTAAGGAGAAAGTATTTTACCATAGCCAAAATTCAGGCATGCATTTAATGCTAAAGTTGCTGTGATTCTGAGTAAAATTTGATGTAGTGTGAACCAACGTTAAAGAAACGGCTCACCAATATCTCTTATAATTTACTTATAATTTCTTATAATTTTCTTCTTAAAACTGCAGTGAACAAAAGACAGTCTCAAAAACACGTTTTGAAATCGCTGGTGTTTCTGACGTCACAAACTACCTTGTAGCCAATCAGATCAACGTGTGATCGTCAACCAGTGGATCTCTGAGTGATGAGTGAAGGCAGGGCTCATTTGCATATGAATAGAACCACGCATACTAAATGAGGCAAGGGTGTCGAGTTACATTCAAGATATTTAAAGGCATGACGATTTTTTTTCCAAAGAAAAAACATTTAAGTATGTAATTTTGCTGATCTAAGATGAGTTTTAGGGTATACAATTATTGACAGCCTACAGGGGGAGTCAATGTTAAGCATTTGCTTGTTTAAATCCAAACAGCGACTTTTTTTTGTCCGGGCAGTGTATAAATGCATATATTTTTGTTCCACAGAATAGGAAAGTCATGCAAGTTTGGAAGGACATGAGGGTGAGTAAATGATACCAGAATTATATATTTTTGTAAACTATCCCATACACTGTAAGAACTACTGTAAATCAGGGTCACATTGCATTGACATTTGCTTATTTAATGAATGAAAAGGAAAAAGATGTGCTTTTATTGTATAAATGTTCCAGTTTTATTTGAATTGGTGGGTACAAAGAGAAAAACAAAAACGCAAAAACCAAAGCAAACACCAAAGGTGAGAATCAGGAGTCGTATGATCCTGGTGTGCGATGCGGTGCGGCGTTCACACTCGTGTGTTTGTGCGACATGTGAAATGTGTGGACATTCATTAAAGGACAAAGACACGTACACACTGCGTTACATCGATTATCAAAACAACTGTTAACAGAACAGATGCCATGGTCTCACACACAACTGAGCTGCTTTAGTTCAGATGTCCCTCTATTATATAGATTCGTTTTTGTATATATAATACTGTGTGTTTATAAAAGATCTCTTAATTACAAGTCAGGTCTCCCTATAGTCATTATTGCAATGAATTATTACCTAAGATGCTTTATAAAAGAATCGTGTTCAGCTTTCACTACTGGTCTATTTACATTTCAGTCCAAAAAAAGCAAGCGGCTCCCAGTGTCTTCTTGAAGAAATCCCGTCGAGATGATAAAAGATGTTGAACGTTGTCCCCCTTCGTGGCTCCTGAGAGAATATCTACATACGGTTTAGTAAATACAGCTAGTGATTGTGGACCATGTCGTAAATATGCCGTTTTGCGCTCAAGTGAGTTAATACATCTAATGCAGGTTTTGCTGATGATGGACGGCGACAAAACACGTAAAGCGCAGCTAATGTCTTTACATTTACAGTTTACTGGTCTTCTACGTGAGTCTTCGGCTCTTATGCGATGATGTTTGTCCTCGAAGTTAGGCTTCAGGATAAGGCATCATGGATCCTTGATGCGACAATGTCAAAACGTTCGTATCTATGCCATCCCAACTTACAATTTTTGACGTCTTTTCCACAGGGGTTAAAAGAGTGTGATTTGTTGTGTTTCTTTCCAGGTCTGTCACGTCTGAGTCCTCGCAAGCCGGAGAGACGTGGTTCTCCCGTGGTTGCGTGAATCTGAACTTCGGTAGAGGGGTAAGATGGTTTAAGGCACAAGGTGAGTTTTTGGTTTCTATGGGAGGTCGGACACCACGGCGAGGGCGGGGCCATGTCGAAAGGAGGGGCCAGAACGCATGGCCTTAGGACAGTCTGGCGTCAGGACACGCCCATTTTCCCCCAGGCTGCCCGTGATTGACAAGCGGGCCTTGTTTCTCATGGCTTCCGAGAAGGTGAGCTAGAGAAGGGGGCGGGACGAGAGGCGGAGTCAGAATATGTGGCACTCTTTGGGGGAGGGGAAACAATAGCGACAGAGCGACACTCGTCATAATCTGAAAACCACGCCCACATCGGGGGTGGGGGTGTGGGCAATCCAACCGTCTCCATTGATTTTGCATTGCGAATAGCACGAAAGGACCATTTTAAACAATTAACTGACACAAAGACATATGTCATTCAACATACAATAAAATTTGAACGATCCTCCTTCTCCACGCTTGTAAACAATGGGGCGATACTTACGCCTACGTCCAGCGTGACCTTTCCAACGTGATTACGTAATGCCTGGCATGTCGCAGACCAACAATTGTGGTTAAAAAGTATATAATTATTACATTTTTTTGAGAAAATGGCTGATAAAACCCTATTCCTCAGCTGGGATCGTGCAGAGCCCTTTGAAACTGCATTGATTTGGACAATTTGTTTACCGTTGAAGTCCATTGTGTGGGGAAAAAATCCTGAAATGTTTTCCTCAAAACACTTAATTTCTTTTTCCCTGAAGAGAGACATCTTGGATGGCATTGGCGTGAGTAAATTATCAGGAAGTTTTCATTTTAAGGTGAACTAATCCTTTAACAACAACTTATTTGAACAAAATCCTGTCATCCAGCCTTTCGCCTCCTTTCCTCTTTCATCCTCATTCTTTTCACCAAAAATTACATTTTGTCACTGATAAGTCAAATATCCAAATGTAATTTTTTTATATATATATATATATTATATTTCTGTTAAAAGCTAAGCTATTCTGTCGCCGATTGCGTTCCACTCCAGTGAGCGTAAGTTTGTTCTCAGAGTAATATGACATACTGCACTCTCTCAATTGCATGTATCGACTTTTGTGTCCTTAAAGGATGAGTTCACTTTTTAAAAAACTTTTGCTGATAATTTACTCACCCCCATGTCATCCAAGATGTCCATGTCTTTCTTTCTTCAGTCGAAAAGAAATGAAGGTTTTTGATGAAAACATTGCAGGATTTTTCTCCATATAATGGACTTCAACAGGACCCAAACGGTTCAAGGTCCAAATGACAGTTTCAGTGCAGCTTCAAAGGGCTTTAAACGACACCAGACGATGAATAAGGGTCTTATCTAGACAAACCATCGGCATTTCACAAATAAATAAAACAGTTTCAGTTTTATAAGCACAAATGCTCGCCTTGCTCTGTTCTGTGATGCGCGTTCGTGACTCACGTAATACGCAATTACGTTTAAAAGGTCACGTGTCGGCGGAAGTATAGAGTCAGTGTTTACGAATGTGAGGAAGGAGGACCATATACACATATTCAAATGTCTTTGTGTCAGTTTATCGTTTAAATGCCCATTTCGTGTGCGTATCCTGGGTGTTTTAATATTAAAAAGGCTAAAAGAACATTTTCGTCAGGACAGAAGCGTGACCTTTTCAACGTAATTGCGTATTACATGAGTCACGAACGCGCATCACAGAACAGAGCAAGGCGAGCATTTGTGCTTATAAAACTTAAACTTTTTTTATTTTATTATAAAAATCCTGGAATGTTTTCATCAAAAACCTTCATTTCTTTTCGACTGAAGAAAGAAAGACATGGACATCTTGGATGACATGGGGGTGAGGAAATTATCAGCAAAAGTTTTTTTAAAAGTGAACTAATCCTTTAAACGCTTGTTTTTGGGGGTCAACAGTTTATAAAAACGTATTTCTGTTTTTTTTAGCATGTTTTCTTGTACACTTTGTCACACAGCAGCTTTTAGACATTTCTTTTTTTGTTATAAGTCAGAAATGCAATGCAAAGTCAATGGAGACGGTTGGATTGTTTCCCGCCCCCCCCCCCAGTGTGGGCGTGGCCTAAATGCGCTCTGTCTCTATATGCAAATGACACAGTGACATCACAACGGAACCACTCGACACATTCACAGCGACAGAACGGAGAAAAGCTCAAGCC
Source organism: Semotilus atromaculatus (assembly GCA_031834385.1). NCBI lineage: Eukaryota > Metazoa > Chordata > Actinopteri > Cypriniformes > Leuciscidae > Semotilus > Semotilus atromaculatus. The sequence continues at coordinate 1,469,837 of JAULUF010000015.1, read as the reverse complement.
CGCCACAAACAAATACAGAAAACATCTAAAAAATGTACAACATAGCTAGACATCTGCATTTCTAACGTAAGCATGCAGCCCTTCGCCCGCTAGTTCTATAGGGTTTTAATTTGTACAATGTCCCGTAACAGTCAACACTTTATACGTTCACACTGCTAATGTTTGATAAGCAGGGGTTTAGAGGTCAGTCTGAAACGTTATTCGGTATCAGTACGGCATTATAGATTGGTTTGCTGATGTCACTAACAACAAAAGAAAGTGAAACGCAACCAAACATCATTAAACCAACAGCCGTTTGATCTATAATGCCCTACTCGTACCAAATAACCAAATAATGCTAGCAGTAGATCTCAACTGGTTTTGCTATGAGACTTAACACAGTTCGAGAATAGTTTATTTTTAACCCTTATATTATGTTTAATTCGAATTTTTTTTTTTTTTGTGGTTTGAGTATGTTTTTTTATCTTTTCTCTTTTAGGATTATGAACATGCATGCAAAGTTTCCAAAATCTGATATGTTGAAAAAGGTGCGTATGAAATTTATATTACGATTATAATGTTTAATTCATGGTTGTTGTTTTTTTAAAGGGTTTGATGTATTTTTTCATGTCCGTTTTCTCTAATTTACATTTATGCATTTAGCAGATGCTTTTATCCAAAGAAATATACACCGCATTGATGGCGTATATTTATATCAGCTTTAGGAAAGCACACAGAATAAGTGCTTTTCACATTTTACAAAAGTAAAAAAAAAATCATTATAATACTGTTTATAAAATGTACAGTTTTGTGAAAAAGTTGTCTAATACAGTTTTAAAAAGTCATGTGTTTGCATGTTAATCCAATTAGAGTCAATTTCACCCGCACCATAAAAATCGCACTAAGGGCCAGATTTACTAAACAGGACAAATTAGCATGAGAGCGCAAAACCTAAAAGTGCCGATGGGAGAGGACGTTTCTGCGTGTGATTTACTAACAAATGAAAGTACAGACGCAGCCAGATCATTTCCATAATGACCAACACAATCTACCAAGAGCAAAGCAGATTAGCATCTGGTTTAAGACGTGCTTTTTTTGGCCGTTAAATAATGGCGCAAACACCAGTAAATTAACTAGAGCAAACATTATAAATAACCTTGCCTGATTCATTTAAATACTCTCCTCCCATAAATTTAGCGTCTGAAAGGGAAACTCCTTCAAATGCATGTGCATTAAGATCAGCCAAAATAACCCTTTCAGCGCCACTGTTTCACTGCGTGTCTTTAGTAAATCCTGACGGTAGTTTTCAAACGCCAAAAGAGGGTTTGCGTTGGCGCAAGCTGTTAGTAAATCTGAATTTTGTACATAATGCAAGGGTTAAACTGTTTATTGTTTGGAAATTTGCGCTAAATTTGCACTTTTTAAAAGTTGATGAAGATTATGTGGTTAGTTGCCTTTTATCACTTGCATTTAGCATTGCTTTTGTCCATTAAAACCCGCCAGTTGAGAACTGCTGGTCAATAACAGAGAGCTTTATCTTTAAAGCATCTCTGAATAAGAAGTATAAAAGCAGCATTCCTTTATAAAGTGTTTTAGGGTTGTATGCTAAGACGTTTGGTTTGGTAATCATTTGAGATCCTAATATGTCAGGTTTGTCCATGTGTTCATATGTGTGTGTGTGTGTGTGTTTGTCATCTCGTGGCTTTTGTTTTAATGCAGGTGTCTGAAACAGAAAGCCAACAGTGCAAACACCAGCAACTGCAGCCAGGAAGACCAAACCAATGCAATCCCAACATGTTCTAGTCAAGGCAACTCCAGAAACAAAATGCCATACGAAAGAAAAAAACAAACAAAGGAACGACAAGCGACAGAAATGAAAGGATCTCTTTCAGGAGTAAAACAAACCAAAAGAAGGAACGTAAGTAAAGGAAAGTTTGTAAACTGAAGGATGGGAAGCGGTCACAACATTAGCGGGACGTCTGCGAACCCCTGCGACCGTCTGTCCTACCCCTATATCTTTACTGCGTCAGAGCCGTACACGTTGTATCCCTCTCTATAAGTGGCTAAGTTCTGCACACTGTGCGTCGGGCTGGGAGCGGGGCTAAAATTCAGTTCGGCCGATTCCACCTTCAGTTTCTTGGCCTCGGCGCGGGACTTATAGCAAAACTCGACCAGGGCCACCAGCATGGCCAGACCCAGGCCGCCCACCAAGATGTAGAAAACTCCCGCCACGTTGCTCAGGCTTAGCGCCTGCGAGCTCTTGTCCTGGAGACCGGGGAATGAGGGAGAAAACATGGAGTTAGGGATGCAAGAAGTGGCGGAGACTCAAAACACATTTACACATTCAATTACACTTCAGTCGTAAAGTCTCATCATTATAGACAGAATTAAATACAGTGTCATTTAGGTTTCAAATATAAACAGAATACGTTTTTGGTGGTTTAGCCTAGTTTACTTAGTCGTTTACTTAGACTTAAAATGCACTGAAAAAATATATATGTGGATATTCAATATGTGAAATATATTGATTAAATATACTGTATCAAATTATTTCAATTCACATTTATTTGTATAGCGCTTTTCACAATACACATCATTTCAAAGCAGCTTTACAGAAAGTGCTTATTAATTTTTTTTTGTCTATTATCAGAGGTAACTGTCTAAGTTATGTATTTCAGAAATGTACAAAGTCACAGTTAGCTAAAAATGTTTTAATTTAAACAATTTAATAATTTAATGCAAAAACAATGAGCTCATTGAAGTAATTTGTGAACAAATGAAAAATTTTAAACAGTTAACAAATTTAAAGTCCCCCTGTATTGAAAATCACATTTTTTTTAATGTTGTTTATGTGTCTATGTGGTGTTTTTAATGTGCTTTAAGACAAAGCATGTGTAGATTCATAAGTCGACAGCATTGCTGAGTATTTTCTGCTTAAAACTGCAGTGAACCAAAGACAGTCTCAAAAACACGGTGTGAAATCGCTGGTGTTTCTGACGTCACAAACGACCTTGTAACCAATCAGATCAACGTGTGATCGTCAACCAGTGGATCTCTGAGTGATGAGTGAGTGGAGACGGGGCTCATTTGCATATTCATAGAACCGCGCATACTAAATGAGGCAAGGGTGTCGAGTTACATTCAAGATATTTTAAGGTGTGAAGAAGGAAAAAAACGTTTAAGTATGTCATTTTGCTGATCAAATATGAGTTTTAAAGGATTAATTATTGACAACAGGAGGACTTTAAATAATATTTAATGAAGAATTAAAATTATTTTTTGCTTTAGAATTTCACCAAAAAAAATTCAACAACATATTTTTGATTTAATCTGGCTCTCTCTAAAATGCCACGAAATAGCCGTATGAAATGTTCTACAGCCATAATGGGGTTTTACCAACTTGAAACTAATTGAGTGAATAAGTGAATGTTATTAGAGTCAAATTGGCCACTGTAGTCCTTCTAATGATGCAATAATTAGCTGTCCATTTTAATGAACTCATCAATTTTACTGTAACAAAGCTACATTCTAAAAAAAAGAAAAAGGAACTCTATTATGATGTCATGAACGTGTACACAGGGTTCCTACGCAGTTTGGAAAAGTATGGAATTTGATTTGAGTAATTTCCAGGTCTGAAAAAAGAAAAGAGAGTATGGAAAAATATTTCCCTTACATGGAAGCTTGTTTCCACCACAGAACAAAAAATAAAAAAACACGTTTTATCTCACAATTCTGACTTTATAACACGTGACTACAAGAAAAAAAGTCTGAATTGTGAGATAAAAAGCCTTTTTTATTTTTTATTCAGTGGCAAAAATGAGCCTTCATACTATTAAGTTTTCTAAAATATATAATTAATAATTTCAACAACAACAAAAAAAAAAATCATAAAAGCAAAGTGATTTCATGGCAAAAGTTTAGTGATGGTTTAATGATTGTCAAACACGACTGAATGAATTCAAGGCTCACATTTTCATTACGCAGAACTGTTTGTGTTTACAATAATGCAATGTGTGTGTGCCACTCAAACAGCAACAGATAAAGGAGTAAACCATCATTTCATTCAGACTGTACTGTACTGTAACATCAAACCCTGATTACAGTAGCAAACCGACGTGTCAGAGGTGAATATGTCACAAAGAAAAAAGTGATAACTTGTTAAATAATATTCAATATGCTATGCTTTAAGTGTGTAAAATCAATTTAAATTATATTTAAAAACTTTAACAGTAGCATTCAAGTAAGAAACCATACAGAAACTGAATAATCAAACGTTAAACTAAAACACTGCATAGTCGTCACATTAATTAAACGTGATTGAATCATATTAAAAATACAAAAGTTATCCAGGCAAGAGCAGCGAGTGATCTTCTCTTTATCTGTTGTATGACTGACATCAGCAGGTTTGCTGTATTAGGCTACTGTCACTTTAAGACCTAATGCACACATCCGATTTCTTTCACTTAAGACATAATATAAGAAATATAATGATATATGATTTGGATATATATCGTGAAGCCCTTAGGGTTTCTTCTCTATATGAGAGAAAAGTGTAATAAAAACATACAGAGGATTGTACTATTTACCAAATATAATCCTGTATGAACCATTTATGATAAATACAGTCTTGAGGTCTGGAAATTAGAGTCTGACAAAAGTATGGAATTTTGAATTTGAAGGTGTGTAGGAACCCTGTGTATGACATCATAGTGCATCATAGCATTCTGTCACTGTTTGAACTGTGATGTCACAACGTTTCATTCTAAAGGTTCTCAGGCAGTTCCGTCTTCAGAAAATGATCAAAACAAATCTGTGTGATGCTGACAGTGACATGTTAAGACTACTGTCTTTCAGAGCTGCGGTTTTCAGGTTTTGTTGCAGTTTTCCGTCCAGGAACTGACCTTACTTCCCGAGTCCTTGGGTCCGCACTCGCCCTTATCGTACCACCATTTATTTTTGAGTTTGTCTAGCACTCCTGCTTCACTCAGTTTCAACACCGCCAGGTTTACCGGCGTTCTTCTCAGAGAGAATAACATAAATAACATCATAGACCATGTTATTTTATGTTATTAAATTACAATACATCTTGGCACACAGTAGCACAGGAAGTGATGAAGCCGAGGTCCCATCGAGTACACGTGTGTGAGAGCTCTTACGGGGCCAAGTCGAGCCACAGACGTGTGGATGGGATCTCGCTCCGTCGCTTCGGGCAACAGACACATACTGCCCTGATCTCATTATCAAAACACACACCATTACTGTCAATGCAGAACTATTGGCACATTACACACACGCCAGAGCACAGTGTGTGTCTTACAGGTGTGTGAGCAGAACAGTCCACGTCCCAAAAAAAACGGTGAAAATATAACATATTCAGTTTATGATGATTAAAAAAATAAAAAACACACACACACATAATAAAATTTATTAAAATGTCAAATGAAAAAAACTCACTCTGATCATGTGACTCGTCACCATCAAGTTTTCTGAAATTAGTTTTTTTCAAATTGTTCTGATTTTTATCATTTTTATTTAATTCAGTTCAAATTGTCAACTTCAATTTATATATATATATATATATATACTATGTGTGTTTGTGTTATTTAATTGTTTATCTTTTCATGTTTTATGTAATATTTTCAATTTAGCTTTTTTAACTACTGAAATTGTTGTACTGTTATTATAATTTGAATGATTTATTATAATCAAAATAAAATTAATTCAAAAATATCAAATTCAATTTTGAGATTGACACTTGACCAAGTTTTGTGAAATTAATATTTTTTTCAATTAACTTTTGACTCATTGTTATTCTGATTTGTATAATTATTTTGTAGTTTTTTAATTTTTCAACTTCAAATTATAATGTGTGTGTGTATATATATATGTATATACACACACACATTATAATTTTTCAACTTCAAATTATAATGTGTGTGTGTATATACACATATATATATATATATATATATATATATATATTGTTTTATGTTTAGCTTTATTTTCTATATATTTTTTAATTCATTCCACTAGCGGTCTCAGACTTTTGGACTCAACCTTTATACAAAAAACCCCAATCGTCTTCATCTATTAGTGTGTGTGCAGTTTCAGCCCTCATTTGCTGGAACACACGGATCTTTCAGCAAATATTTCTGTTTTGCCAGTAATTGCTTCCTCTTACAGTCGAGTCTCCTGTGGGACGTTTGTTAAGTGTTGGTTACGGGTGTCAGGGCAGATGTCTCTGTTGCGTCACATGGTTTTCTCTTTACCACTCCTCTGCGTGTCATTGGTGGCTAACCTTCGAGTCCCCGCCCCCGCTGCCACATTCGCCCTTGTCGTACCACCATTTATTTTTCAATTTGTCCAACAGCCCCTGTTCATTCAGCTTTAACACGGCCAGGTTTACGGCATTTCTTCAACAAACCATAAACATCACATGAGAGCGGGCCGCAGGCAGCCCGGGTTAGACGAACAGAACAAACAGAAGACAAGAGAGGAAATAAGAGAGGCTCGTGGAAGGCAGCTGTTGTTAATGAGGACTTTTGTGGGATGTTTCTCTCTCTCTCTCTCTCTCTCGCTCTCATTTTATTCCACACAACTCTGGTTGTAATATTAATCATAAGCAAATGGAGGACGAGAGCAGGCCACATTTTTCATCATTTTTTTTAACTGAGTGAGCCCATTATGTGCCGTCTGCTGCCGGAGCAAATCAACCACTAATATATCATAACTAAACCAGCAAACACGGAGAAAATACATCTATCCCTCCATCTATCCCTCCGTCCATCTATCTGTCCATCCATCCTTCCATCTATCCCTCCATCCATCCATCTATCCCTCCATCCATCTATCCCTCCATCTATCCCTCCGTCCATCTATCCCTCCATCTATCCCTCTGTCCATCTATCCCTCCATCCATCTATCCCTCCATCCATCTATCCCTTCATCCATCTATCTGTCCGTCCATCCATCCCTCCATCCATCTATCCCTCCATCTATCCCTCCATCTATCCCTCCGTCCATCTATCTATCCCTCCGTCCATCCATCTATCTGTCCGTCCATCCATCCCTCCATCTATCCCTCCGTCCATCTATCTGTCCATCCATCCATCCCTCCATCTATCCCTCAATCCATCCATCCATCTATCTGTCCGTCCATCCATCCCTCCATCCATCTATCCCTCCATCTATCCCTTCGTCCATCTATCTATCCCTCCGTCCATCTATCTGTCCATCCATCCATCCCTCCATCTTTCCCTCCGTCCATCTATCTGTCCGTCCATCCATCCCTCCATCTATCCCTCCGTCCATCTATCTGTCCGTCCATCCATCCGTCCATCTATCCCTCCATCCATTTATCTGTCCATCCATCTATCCCTCCGTCCATCTTTCTGTCCAGCCATCCCTCCATTTATCCCTCCGTCCATCTATCTATTCCTCCATCCATCTATCCCTCCATCTATCCCTCCGTCCATCTATCCCTCTGTCCATCTATCTATCCCTCCATCCATCTATCTGTCCATCCATCCCTCCATCTATCCCTCTGTCCATCCATCCATCCATCCATCTATCCCTCTGTCCATCCATCCATCCCTCCATCTATCCCTCTGTCCATCTATCCCTCTGTCCATCCATCCATCCCTCCATCTATCCCTCTGTCCATCTATCCCTCTGTCCATCTATCCCTCCGTCCATCTATTTGTCCATCCATCCCTCCATCTATCCCTCCGTCCATCTATCTGTCCATCCATCCATCCCTCCATCTATCCCTCTGTCCATCCATCCATCCCTCCATCTATCCCTCTGTCCATCTATCCCTCTGTCCATCTATCCCTCCGTCCATCTATTTGTCCATCCATCCCTCCATCTATCCCTCCGTCCATCTATCTGTCCATCCATCCATCCCTCCATCTATCCCTCTGTCCATCCATCCATCCCTCCATCTATCCCTCTGTCCATCCATCCATCCCTCCATCTATCCCTCTGTCCATCTATCTGTCCGTCCATCCATCCCTCCATCCATCTATCCCTCCATCTATCCCTCCATCTATCCCTCTGTCCATCTATCTGTCCGTCCATCCATCCCTCCATCCATCTATCCCTCCATCTATCCCTCCATCTATCCCTCTGTCCATCTATCTGTCCGTCCATCCATCCCTCCATCCATCTATCCCTCCATCCATCCCTCCATCTATCCCTCTGTCCATCTATCTGTCCGTCCATCCATCCCTCCATCCATCTATCCCTCCATCTATCCCTCCATCTATCCCTCCGTCCATCTATCTATCCCTCCGTCCATCCATCTATCTGTCCGTCCATCCATCCCTCCATCTATCCCTCCATCCATCTATCTGTCCATCCATCCATCCCTCCATCTATCCCTCAATCCATCCATCCATCTATCTGTCCGTCCATCCATCTATCCCTCCATCTATCCCTTCGTCCATCTATCTATCCCTCCGTCCATCTATCTGTCCATCCATCCATCCCTCCATCTTTCCCTCCGTCCATCTATCTGTCCGTCCATCCATCCCTCCATCTATCCCTCCGTCCATCTATCTGTCCGTCCATCCATCCGTCCATCTATCCCTCCATCCATTTATCTGTCCATCCATCTATCCCTCCGTCCATCTATCTGTCCAGCCATCCCTCCATTTATCCCTCCGTCCATCTATCTATTCCTCCATCCATCTATCCCTCCATCTATCCCTCCGTCCATCTATCCCTCTGTCCATCTATCTATCCCTCCATCCATCTATCTGTCCATCCATCCCTCCATCTATCCCTCTGTCCATCCATCCATCCATCTATCCCTCTGTCCATCCATCCATCCCTCCATCTATCCCTCTGTCCATCTATCCCTCTGTCCCTCCATCTATCCCTCTGTCCATCTATCCCTCTGTCCATCTATCCCTCCGTCCATCTATTTGTCCATCCATCCCTCCATCTATCCCTCCGTCCATCTATCTGTCCATCCATCCATCCCTCCATCTGTCCCTCTGTCCATCCATCCATCCCTCCATCTATCCCTCTGTCCATCTATCCCTCTGTCCATCTATCCCTCCGTCCATCTATTTGTCCATCCATCCCTCCATCTATCCCTCCGTCCATCTATCTGTCCATCCATCCATCCCTCCATCTATCCCTCTGTCCATCCATCCATCCCTCCATCTATCCCTCTGTCCATCCATCCATCCCTCCATCTATCCCTCTGTCCATCTATCCCTCTGTCCATCCATCCATCCCTCCATCTATCCCTCTGTCCATCTATCCCTCTGTCCATCTATCCCTCCGTCCATCTATTTGTCCATCCATCCCTCCATCTATCCCTCCGTCCATCTATCTGTCCATCCATCCATCCCTCCATCTATCCCTCTGTCCATCCATCCATCCCTCCATCTATCCCTAAGTCCATCTATCTGTCCATTTCTCCATCCATCCATCCAAAAGTGTTTGTGAGTAAATGGAGGTCATATGTTAATTATAATCTATTAAAAGGCTTTTAAGCAGCAGTGGGACCGTATTTACTCCATCACACACACACACACACACACACACACACACACACACACACACACACACACACACAATAGGTTTCCATGAAACCCGTCTTACAGTTGTGACATTGCAATGCAATAAGAAAATTTAACAATGGCCAACCATTTTCATACAGAATCAAAACTGACACATATTTCAAGTGTAAATGTAGATTGAAGTTCAGATATCCAGTAGGATGATTTCAGAGGGAGTAAAGGAGAGAGAGACAGATGCGAGAGAGACATCCTCAGTGTTTCAACAAGCACGTCGCATTTGATGATGAACTGAGAAGCACTGGCGATGGCATGAAACACTTTATGCCGCACAGTGAGAAAGTGCAATTGTTACTTTAAATTCAACCGATTTTACTACCACAATGTGACGTAACTATGATTTGAGACACAAGGAAAGCTGTAGAGCGGCACTTGATGTGAGCCATGGTGAACTGATAGACTCGTGAAGTAGATTGGATTGTGTATTAAGAAAGTAAATAGTCTCAAGTAAGATTTCATGTTGACTTTTACCTTTCATTGGTGCAACATAACAGTTCATCATTGTTCTTTTGGATGTTACCATTTGAAGACAAAACGTTTTTGCATTGTACATACTGCAAGCTTCATATGCGATGTGTAAAACAGCAGGCAGTGTGCAGTATGTAATATGCAGTATTATCTCATGCATTGTTTTGCCTTTCAGCCCGTGTGGAGACTCGTACCGCTCGACGTCTTTCATCTAAAGCCTCTCCATCTGTGTGTCTGTGTTAACTGAGCCTCTGTGTGTGTGTGTGTGTGTGTGTGTGTGTGTGTGTGTGTGTGTCTGCGTGAACTGAGCGTCTGTGTGTGTGTGTGTGTGTGTGTGTGTGTCTGCGTGAACTGAGCGTCTGTGTGTGTGTGTGTGTGTGTGTGTCTGCGTGAACTGAGTGTCTGTGTGTGTGTGTGTGTGTGTGTGTGTGTGTGTCTGCGTGAACTGAGCGTCTGTGTGTGACGGCGCAGCTGTACAGAAGTACGTTTTTAAAAAAGTATATGTTAAAGTGGCCCAATTATGCTTTTTCAGATATGATCTTTCATGTAGTGTGTACTAGAGCTGATTGTGAATGTAAAAGGTCTGCAAAGTTTTAAAGGGCCCCTATCATGGATTTTTGAAAATGACCTTTCATGTAGTGTGTAATATCGCTCTAAGTGAATGAAAACATCCTGCAAAGTTTTAAATCTGAAAGTGCACCTTATATAAAGTTATTGTCTTTCAAAAGTAAAAGTCGACTCTGAGTCAATGAAATGAATTGTTTTAGTCATTAGCGGTTTCGTCGTGACGTGAAGACGAAACATTAGCTCCGCCCACTCATTGCGCGCGCACCAGGGAAACTTAAACCTCAGACCGGCGGCTGATCCTGTGGACACTGGAGAGATCATGTCGAGGAGACGCTGTGTGACACAATGTGACGGTAAAGACTTTTTTTCTTCCACTTCCAATGTTTACGTTACATCAGTCATTCACGCTAGAGCTTGGCTATTAGTTACCTCAAACTGAGTAGTGAATCACTGAAGCGTCTTGCGATGGAGGTTCGGGTTGAATGAATGATTCTTCTTCTTCTAGTGTTTCATCATCGGACTCGCGCTCGGATTGATATGGTAAAATCGACGTCACTGTTCGTTACTGTGTTTAGTTTACGGTGTAGGAAGCCTCAGGACACGCAGAGCTGTCGGTGTTATGGCAATGAGAATTATGCAGTAAACCAATCACAACAGGCTGAGCCATCTGGCCAATCAGAGCAGAGTAGACCAATCACAACAGACTGAGCTGTCTGGCCAATCAGAGCAGAGGAGCTCGCGGAAAGGAGGGATTTAGAGAGATTGATTCATTTGGAGAGTCATTTGAGAATCAATGAAAATCTGGTGATGTGCAAATGTATATTATGAGAAAATTAAACAGTTTTTTACGTTTGATGCATGTAAACCTGTTGTAGGAGACTCCAAAACAACATTAGGAAACTTTAAAAAAAATCCATGATAGGGGCACTTTAAAGTGCAGATAAATTTAGTTTTTGTCTCCTAAAAGAAAGAAGTGATTCTGAACTGAATCGAGTCGTCAGTAATTCAGTCTCACTTCCTGTTGCACACCTATGTAAGAATGCAACTCATTTGCATAATGCCAGCCTGTGGTGTTGATTGGCTGAACAGCGTCTCTTAGCTCCGCCCTCAAACACTGTAGTGTGTGTGAGACTGAAGAGTTTGGTTCGTGTTGTTTGTGTCGAGAAGACGCTGTTTTCTGCTGACAAAGCAAATCCACTGTGATGAGATTGATACGGTAAAACCCACGCCATCGTCACTGTTCGTGTCACTGTGATCAAGAGCTGAGATTCAGATATGATCATGAGCTTTGGTTTCTGACCAATCAGAGCAGAGCAGCTCTCAGAGGGGCGGGGTTTAGAGAGACTGAATCCTTCAACGAAGCGTTTCAGACACTGAGAGAAAAGTGGATATTATGAGAAAATGAAAGTGTTTTATGACCTTGGATTGTACGGCTATCAAACGAGACTCTAAAACAAAATTAGGAGCCTTTAAAATAGCATAATAGAGGCACTTTAAAGGATCCGCCCAGGCATATGTGATATTTCAGAACTGAGACAGCAGGAGATCTGGCTGTAGATGGAAGATGTCTGTAATCACTAGCAGCAGGTTTATATCTGTCCTGGAGAGCTTAAACGCTCGGGGTCAGAGGTCACCGGCCTGACATTAGTTTGCTGAACTGGCTGATAACAACATAAGGAGGCTATCAGAGTCTAAAATGATCACGTACTCTTCTCTGGTCAGTAAAATCCTCTCAGGCAGAACTGAGTCTCCACACAGGTCAACCACAGATTAAAGCACTCATTGGTTATCATTTCAGGATACATACGTCATAACAGAACATTTCCAATCATTTTCTATTTAAAGACAACATGAAATCACATGTGCTGCACATTTAACTTCCAAGGAGGCTATTTAGTGGGAAATAATGCCATATCCATCCGAATTTGATTGGATCGTTAATTAAAATATTTTTCACCTACACACATTTACAAGTTATATACATTTCTGCTGTTTATAATAATCAGAAATGTTTTATGATCATCAAATCATCATGTTAGAATGATTTCTGAAGGATCATGTGACTAAAAATTACTATTATTACAATTATTTTAAATATCGAGCCCAAACTTTTGAACGCTAATGTATACAATAGTGTGTACTGATGCATAATATTCAATAAGAGGACATTTATTTTTGGAAGTTATTTTGATTTCATGTTGTCGTTAAGAAACTTCCGTAGTGTAAAACGTGCTGGTAGTTTATGCAGAAACAGTAAAACTTGATGAAGGTGTTAGACAGGCGTGATGAGGAGAGATGAGCAGAACGAGAAGAGGAGTGTGTGAGCGCATCGTTTACCTGAGCGCTGGTTCTGAGGAGTAAAAACAGAATTACACACACACACACACACACAGCACTGTCTGTGAGAGCTCAAACTGTGATATCTTGTGGGATACAGGAGCTTTTGTCTCTGAAAAGTTTAACAAATAAAAAGAAACTTTAATGCTTTCTGAGCAAAATAATAAACCTTTATCAGATTTTGTCATTGTGGATAAAGATGTGATATCATTTTTCATAATTTCAGTTTTCTCCTTGAGATCCATTTATAAAAAAATCTATTTCTTTGAAGCAAAAACAGTATTGAACAGGTTGTTTTTAGATCAGGAATCTTGTTTAATTCTGTAAAGCCTGATAATATACTTTTTTTTAGTTTGTTGAACATTCAGACAAAATATAAAACGAAATCTTAAAGAGTTTGCATATGTGCTTTTCTTGAGTATCCTATTTGATACATCAGGCTTTTATGGCTCATATAGTGTGAATATGGAGGAAAAAACTGCTCAAATTTATTCAGATGCCCAAACTGAGCAAGAAATATGCAGTTTGTTGCAGATGCTGATATTTAGATGAGCAAAAAGTAAAATAAAATTCTGATGCTTGTAACGTAAATCAATGACATGATTAAAATGCATATAAATATCAGTCGGTACTCTATATCTGCCAATAAGATGTCTAAGTAAGATGATATTTAAATGCTTCATTTTATGATCAAAGCTCTGCAGTGTTGAAACATATAATGCAATACAATGATTGAGAGATGAACAAATAAACCTCAAAAGCCTGATGATCATATTTGATATATTATATTTGATACTTGAATAAAAAATAATGTCTAGATAATCAAGTAAATCAAGTTGATTAAGTCCAGTAAGTGTTCATCTTCAAATATCAAAGTTATTCTTACATTTACTTTATAAAAATCAGTAAATAAAGATTTCACAGCTGAAAAAAGCTGAAAGTGGACATTTTACAATTATACTTAAATGCTAAATGCTAAAAATGCGACATTTTACTTGATAAAAAAGTCTAAAGGATCAATCAGACGACAGAAGACGTGGTCGATTTTCAGCACATTTTAGAAATTTGCATATCAACTATGATAAAGGGCTTTATAGGGTTGAAATAAACTTTAGCCGCTCGTTTTAAGATTCTTCAGAAACACGTAGACAACAGATTTCTTGATATATGTATGTTTCATAGTATTTCGTTAAACTCATATCTCAGAAAATCAAGAAATATTTGATTTTTCATGATATTATTCCTTAAAACAATAATATATTAGGGGTGTAACGGTAGCTACATGTATATAAAAAATAGAACAATTTAGCCTACAACTAATAGTAGCCTACTATTCAGAAATTGAATAATCAACTGTAAAAATAAAAATAAAAATTGCATAGTCTTCACTGTATGAATTAAATATACATCGATTCTTGTTAAAGTTAAAGTGAAGATCAGTGAATGATTCTCTCACTTTCTTTTGTTGTTTGATTAACATTAAATGACAGAGAGAGCAAGGGTTTATTAGGCTACTGTCACTTTAAGACCAAAATGCACAGACTTAATACACTGATTCGATTATTATGTTCATTGAAGACAAAACTGTGTGCGTTTCGGTTAAAAAGTCCCCAAGACGGACATGTTGACATATTTTTGTGTGTATTTGTCCGTTTAAGCGCACACCCGAAGCCCAAAGGAGCCTTTAGTAGTACGTGTCCGTGTTTCTCGCAGACAGAAACCGAATGTTGGACAGCGTGTTTTTCACAGATTAATACGCTTTTACACGTGACATTACATGATACGGATGTTACGCACGGGTCACGGGTGCACGGCTTTAAAGAAAAAGAATGGAAAAAAGAGCGGCATCATGTTTCAATAATCGTTGGAAGCCAAAACCAGTTTTGAATGACGTCTTACTCTTATGTGCATGACCATAAATGACAGAGTATTTTAAGTTTCCGCTGTTATAATGAGACAAAATCACACGTAAATGTACCAAACTCATATCGAACTGTGAACACCCCAATATATATATATATATGCAGTCAAACCAAAATGTATTCAGACCTTCAACATTTCTCACAATATCAGTTTATTCGCTGTAGTTTAGAAAATGGTAATAAAATATGAGCAGAACTCAGAGTTATTAAATCAGTTGATATTTCACTGGTTTTGTCCGTCCTTCTGTTAGACTGTCTCACAGATGAATTATGTTGAATATCTGTCAGCTGTTAAATTTAACTACACCATTAGATAATACCAGTTTAGCTCAACCAGTGACCGAGCAATGCTTCATGTTGTTCAGTCTGTGTGTAAAAAGAGCATTAGCAATTAAAGACAAAACACTTCAGAAAACATGGACAGCTCAAAGTTTCTGAGTCATTTTTGGTCTCAAATGTTTATTACTGGTAGTCACTGTGTGAAGAATTATTGGGTATAATATATCACAGTTTACTTTATTTTGCTCTCCTCACTTACATAAATGAACTATAGTGCACCTACTAGTAAAAAAATATATAAAAAATGATATCTGAATAATTTTTGGTTTGACTGTATATATATATATAGTTTTAGTATTTTTTACGTCCCTGATGTTGATCCCCACTAGATTAAAGACAGCATCTGTATATGTGACCACAAAACATCACCGCGTCACAGAGAGTCCTGAGCGTGACAACTGAGAGAAAGACAGAACAGGCAGAAGAAAAGAGAAAGAGAGAGAGAGAGAGAGAAACACAGCAGGGTAGGTGGAATACTATAACAGCTCTGTGATTGGTGGGTTGTTATAGGACTCCACCCACCTTAGCTGCGATCCTTTGGGAGTGGCGACCCCGTATCCCTTGGAGTCCAGATTCCCCCCGACCTTCATGGTGTCGCAGGGCTTCCTCTGCTCCGTGTACTCGTTCATCGTGGACTCCAGCAGGAAGGCGTACTTGCCCTTGGACTTGCGCACGCGCGCCACTCCCTCGGCCGTGGTCTTGGTGAACACCGTGGGCTCCGCGGACTTCATGTAGCTCCACATCTTCTCGTACACCGCGATCTTTGACCTCTAGAGGGCGAAAGACGTCAAATCAGTCACACGAAAAAAATATATTTAGCTAGAAACACTATAAAGTCAGTCACTATTATATTAAAAATTTGAATATCGTGCAAAATGTATTTCAGTAATTCAAATTAAAAGGTGAAACTAATATATTTAGTGTATATATAACTATATACATATGCATGATTATACTTTTCAGAGGGCCGACATTTCTGTATTTTAAATCCTTTTTTTATTGATTTCATGTAATGTTCAAAATTTCTGAGATTTTGAATTTGGGGTTTTCATAAGCTGTAAGCCAGAATCATCACAATTATAACTTTTGCACGATATTTTTCGAGTTTCACCTGTATACAGCGCTTTTAACAACATAGATTGTTTCAAAGCAGATTTACAGAGATAATAGGACATTACAGTAACAGAGCTCTAAAGTGTGCACTACTGTGCTGGCTTTACTGTAAATAAGACGGATGTGTCTAATACGGTTGAAAGTGTGTTAGTCCTGTGAGATATGGTGTTTGACGTGCTGGTGTCCCAGTGTGTCTCGTTCTCGATCATTTGTGCCTCTTTCATACACACGCTCAGTCAGAAGCTCCAGTGTGTGTGAGAGAAGCAGCGGGCCGTGACGGACAGCCGGCCCATAATAATGTTTGTCACGTCCGGCCTGGAGCGAAGCGCTGTTGTGCCGTAACACTCCAGAATAAAACATCACACGCCGACAAATAAACAACACCCTCGACAAACCTGCGCTCACACACAAACGCCCGACAACAAATGACAAACAAACTCCAGACACAACGGGACGCCTGACATTTACTTATTCTCACGGTTACTGATCAAATGCTTCTCGCCAGTATATCAGAGATGACACTGTTACTGTGATCCAGAGTCCAGAGAGTGAGACAGATTACATTTTATATTGTAATATAAATATTAATATTAATCACACAGCTCTACATATATAAAAATGGATATAAATTCTGTCCCACTTTATTAGCATACACACAGTACAATCACGTAGAGCGTTATATAGCCAACTATATAGCAAATCACAACTGCCTGATTCCTTGTATTGTCACAAAATGTAACTATATTATCATAGCACTATATATAAAGTTGGATATATATTCTATACCACTTTATCTGCATACTGTACATACAGTACAAACAAATTGGGAAATATATACAATATACAGTAGCAAATCTTAAATGCTTGATTGTTTATATCGTCACAAAATGTAAACTATATAATCGCCCAGCTGTAATTTGCTAAATGCGACACGACGATATTAAGATATTATAAAAATTAAAGAGTTAGTTCACCCAAAAATGAAAATTATCCTATAATTTCTTCTTTCAGACAAATACAGTCGGAAATAATATCCTGGCTCTTGAGCTTTATAATGGAGTGAATGATACCTGAGGTTTTGAAGCCCAAAAAAGCGCATCCATCCATCATAAAAGTGCTCCACACGCTCCGGGGGGTTAATAAAGATCTTCTGAAGCGGAGCAATACGTTTG
Organism: Semotilus atromaculatus; assembly: GCA_031834385.1. Taxonomy (NCBI): domain Eukaryota; kingdom Metazoa; phylum Chordata; class Actinopteri; order Cypriniformes; family Leuciscidae; genus Semotilus; species Semotilus atromaculatus. The sequence goes on along the minus strand of JAULUF010000015.1, from coordinate 1,452,350 downwards.
TGTAAGAAAAATATCTATATTTATAACTTTATAAGCTAACGGCCATATGAGTGTCAAGTTCAGGCCGAAGAGTGACCTCTGACCCGACGCATGACATAGGATCTAAGCTCAGGTGAGAGTAGACGACCTCTGACCCAACGCTTGACGAGTGACCTCTGACCCGATGCATGATGAGTGACCTCTGACCCGACGCATGACGAGTGACCTCTGACCCGACGCATGACTTAGGATGTAAGCTCAGGTAAGAGTAGACGACCTCTGACCCGACGCATGACGAGTGACCTCTGACCCGGCGCATGACTTAGGATGTAAGCTCAGGTGAGAGAAGAAGACCTCTGACCCGACGCATGACTAGTGACCTCTGACCCGGCGCATGACTAGTGACCTCTGACCCGGCGCATGACTTAGGATGTAAGCTCAGGTGAGAGAAGAAGACCTCTGACCCGACGCATAACGAGTGACCTCTGACCCGACGCATGACTAGTGACCTCTGACCCGGCGCATGACTTAGGATGTAAGCTCAGGTGAGAGAAGAAGACCTCTGACCCGACGCATGACTAGTGACCTCTGACCCGACGCATGACTTAGGATGTAAGCTCAGGTGAGAGAAGAAGACCTCTGACCCGACGCATGACTAGTGACCTCTGACCCGACGCATGACTTAGGATGTAAGCTCAGGTAAGAGTAGACGACCTCTGACCCGACGCATGACGAGTGACCTCTGACCCGGCGCATGACTTAGGATGTAAGCTCAGGTGAGAGAAGAAGACCTCTGACCCGACGCATGACTAGTGACCTCTGACCCGGCGCATGACTAGTGACCTCTGACCCGGCGCATGACTTAGGATGTAAGCTCAGGTGAGAGAAGAAGACCTCTGACCCGACGCATAACGAGTGACCTCTGACCCGACGCATGACTAGTGACCTCTGACCCGGCGCATGACTTAGGATGTAAGCTCAGGTGAGAGAAGAAGACCTCTGACCCGACGCATAACGAGTGACCTCTGACCCGACGTATGACTAGTGACCTCTGACCCGACGCATGACTTAGGATGTAAACTCAGGTGAGAGTAGAAGACCTCAGACCCGACGCATGACGAGTGATCTCTGTCCCGACACATGACGAGTGACCTCTGACCCGACGCATGACTTAGGATGTAAACTCAGGTGAGAGTAGAAGACCTCTGACCCGACGCATGACGAGTGACCTCTGACCCGACGCATGACGAGTGACCTCTGACCCGACGCCTGACTTAGGATGTAAGCTCAGGTGAGAGTAGAAGACCTCTGACCCGACGCATGACGAGTGACCTCTGACCCGACGCATATCGAGTGACCTCTGACCCGACGCATAACTTAGGATGTAAGCTCAGGAGAGAGTAGACGACCTCTGACCCGAGGCATGATGAGTGACCTCTGACCTGACGCATGACTTAGGATGTAAGCTCAGGTGAGAGTAGACGACCTCTGACCCGACGCATGACGAGTGACCTTTGACCTGACGCATGACTTAGGATGTAAGCTCAGATGAGAGTAGACGACCTCTGACCCGACGCATGACGAGTGACCTCTGACCCGACGCATGACTTAGGATGTAAACTCAGGTGAGAGTAGACGACCTCTGACCCGACGTATGACTAGTGACCTCTGACCCGACGCATGACTTAGGATGTAAACTCAGGTGAGAGTAGAAGACCTCTGACCTGACGTATGACTAGTGACCTCTGACCCGACTCATGACTAGTGACCTCTGACCCGACGCATGACTTAGGATGTAAACTCAGGTGAGAGTAGAAGACCTCTGACCCGACGCATGACGAGTGACCTCTGACCCGACGCCTGACTTAGGATGTAAGCTCAGGTGAGAGTAGACGACCTCTGACCCAACGCATCATCAGTGACCTCTGACCCGATGCATGATGAGTGACCTCTGACCCAACGCATGATGAGTGACCTCTGACCCGACGCATGACTTAGGATGTAAGCTCAAGTGAGAGTAGACGACCTCTGACCCGACGCATGACGAGTGACCTCTGACCCGACGCCTGACTTAGGATGTAAGCTCAGGTGAGAGTAGACGCCCTCTGACCCGACGCATCATCAGTGACCTCTGACCCGATGCATGATGAGTGACCTCTGACCCGACGCATGATGAGTGACCTCTGACCCGACGCATGACTTAGGATGTAAGCTCAAGTGAGAGTAGACAACCTCTGACCCGACGCATCATCAGTGACCTCTGACCCGATGCATGATGAGTGACCTCTGACCCGACACATGACTTAGGATGTAAACTCAGGTGAGAGTAGAAGACCTCTGACCCGACGCATGACTAGTGACCTCTGACCCGGCGCATGACTAGTGACCTCTGACCCGGCGCATGACTTAGGATGTAAGCTCAGGTGAGAGAAGAAGACCTCTGACCCGACGCATAACGAGTGACCTCTGACCCGACGTATGACTAGTGACCTCTGACCCGACGCATGACTTAGGATGTAAACTCAGGTGAGAGTAGAAGACCTCAGACCCGACGCATGACGAGTGATCTCTGTCCCGACACATGACGAGTGACCTCTGACCCGACGCATGACTTAGGATGTAAACTCAGGTGAGAGTAGAAGACCTCTGACCCGACGCATGACGAGTGACCTCTGACCCGACGCATGACGAGTGACCTCTGACCCGACGCCTGACTTAGGATGTAAGCTCAGGTGAGAGTAGAAGACCTCTGACCCGACGCATGACGAGTGACCTCTGACCCGACGCATATCGAGTGACCTCTGACCCGACGCATAACTTAGGATGTAAGCTCAGGAGAGAGTAGACGACCTCTGACCCGAGGCATGATGAGTGACCTCTGACCTGACGCATGACTTAGGATGTAAGCTCAGGTGAGAGTAGACGACCTCTGACCCGACGCATGACGAGTGACCTTTGACCTGACGCATGACTTAGGATGTAAGCTCAGATGAGAGTAGACGACCTCTGACCCGACGCATGACGAGTGACCTCTGACCCGACGCATGACTTAGGATGTAAACTCAGGTGAGAGTAGACGACCTCTGACCCGACGTATGACTAGTGACCTCTGACCCGACGCATGACTTAGGATGTAAACTCAGGTGAGAGTAGAAGACCTCTGACCTGACGTATGACTAGTGACCTCTGACCCGACTCATGACTTAGGATGTAAGCTCAGGTGAGAGTAGACGACCTCTGACCCGACGCATCATCAGTGACCTCTGACCCGATGCATGATGAGTGACCTCTGACCCGACGCATGATGAGTGACCTCTGACCCGACGCATGACTTAGGATGTAAGCTCAAGTGAGAGTAGACAACCTCTGACCCGACGCATCATCAGTGACCTCTGACCCGACGTATGACTAGTGACCTCTGACCCGACACCTGACTTAGGATGTAAGCTCAGGTGAGAGTAGATGACCTCTGACCCGACGCATCATCAGTGACCTCTGACCCGATGCATGATGAGTGACCTCTGACCCGACGCATGATGAGTGACCTCTGACCCGACGCATGACTTAGGATGTAAGCTCAAGTGAGAGTAGACAACCTCTGACCCGACGCATCATCAGTGACCTCTGACCCGACGTATGACTAGTGACCTCTGACCCGACACCTGACTTAGGATGTAAGCTCAGGTGAGAGTAGACGACCTCTGACCCGACGCATCATCAATGACCTCTGACCCGACACATCATGAGTGACCTCTGACCCGACACATCATGAGTGACCTCGGACCCGACGCATGATGTAGGATGTAGGAATAGCGTAAGCTTTTATTTTTTTGGTTCAAGCAAACAATGCTGGTCAACAAACTCCTCCCACATTTCTCTGTAAAAATTATTGTTTTAGACTTCTAATTCAAAGCCGGTGTTTTGTTTTGCTCTATCCTCTCGCTTCTGCGTTCATCAATACGTCATGCGTTACAGGAAGCCAGTGATTATAGTTTATAAAGTTATATGGATATTTTTCTTACAAACACCCATTGCTCTGCTTCAGAAGATCTTTATTCACCCCCTGGAGTCGTATGGATTACTTTTATGATGGATGGATGTGCTTTTTTAAACTTCAAAACTCCCAATCCCAAACAGAAACTTCTATTCACTCCAATTATAAAGCTTGGAAGATATTTTTTAATACAACTCTGATTGTATTCGTCTGAAAGAAGAAAGTCATATACACCTAGGATGGCTTGAGGGCGAGTTTTCGGTGAACTATCCCTTTAACATCCTGGTTTTAAGTAAAGCTGCTCTGAAACAATGTCGCTATGCAAATTCATTTGACTTGACTTTGACTAGATTAGTGGAAAGAATGAGAAAATATGGCGGAAAGAGTTGGACAAGGGAATGAGTCGGGGAGAGTGAGACGGGTTGACGAAGGTGAGACAGGTTAGTGCAGGTTGTCGTAGAGAGAATGAGAAGACCTGGTGGAGAGAGCGAGACAGATTGCTGGAAAGCGAATGGCATGAGAAAATGAATGTAGTTTCCCATGAAGCATCACACCATCTGTGTTTGACAACAGGGAAACAGAGACTGAGTGAGACGCATGCAGCGCTGCTCAGTTCATTAATGAACACAACATTCATTCAACTCTCTCTCTCTCTCTCCACCTATCTGTCTTTCTCCCTCTATCACTTTCTCTCATCTCTCTCTCTCTCTCTCTCCACTTATCTGTCTTTCTCCCTCTATCACTTTCTCTCATCTCTCTCTCTCCACTTATCTGTCTTTCTCCCTCTATCACTTTCTCTCATCTCTCTCTCTCTCTCTCCACCTATCTGTCTTTCTCCCTCTATCACTTTCTCTCATCTCTCTCTCTCTCTCTCTCCACTTATCTGTCTTTCTCCCTCTATCACTTTCTCTCATCTCTCTCTCTCTCTCTCCACCTATCTGTCTTTCTCCCTCTATCACTTTCTCTCATCTCTCTCTCTCTCTCTCTCCACTTATCTGTCTTTCTCCCTCTATCACTTTCTCTCATCTCTCTCTCTCTCTCTCTCCACTTATCTGTCTTTCTCCCTCTATCACTTTCTCTTGGCTCTCTCTCTCTCTCTCTCACTCACTTTCTCTCTCTCCACCTATCTGTCTTTCTCCCTCTATCACTTTCTCTCATCTCTCTCTCTCTCTCTCTCCACCTATCTGTCTTTCTCCCTCTATCACTTTCTCTCATCTCTCTCTCTCTCTCTCTCTCCACTTATCTGTCTTTCTCCCTCTATCACTTTCTCTTGGCTCTCTCTCTCTCTCTCTCACTCACTTTCTCTCTCTCCACCTATCTGTCTTTCTCCCTCTATCACTTTCTCTCATCTCTCTCTCTCTCTCTCTCCACTTATCTGTCTTTCTCCCTCTATCACTTTCTCTCATCTCTCTCTCTCTCTCTCTCTCCACCTATCTGTCTTTCTCCCTCTATCGCTTTCTCTTGGCTCTCTGAGTAAAGAGTTTTTTTTAGCTCCTCTTCAGACTGCAGACAGTTTCTCTATGTAGATGTTGAGCGCAGGCTTATACTCTTTAGAGTCTGATTCAATATCTGATCTATTATTGTTGATCTAAATGTAAATAAACATTAGTATTGATCTCTCACCCTAAAGAACTCTTTGGTGGAGCCAGAATCCAGAGTCCCGTATGCGATTTCTGTCTGTTTGGCGAGATCTTCTGCGCTCTCGATCGGCGACACCATCCGCTCCACCGTGAGGAAGGCGGCCAGGTTCGCCGTGTAGGACGAGATGATGATAAGAGTGAAGAACCACCAAACTCCTCCAACTATACGCCCAGACAGGGACCTGAGACACACACACACACACACAGTACATTTACATTGAGATTTCAAGCGTGTTCCTGTAACATAACCGATAGATGTAGAGTATATAAATGGATTTGATACTGTCATGTGAATCTTAAATGCCTCCATCTGATTTATTATTTGAGTATTTCATCTATAATCTGCTGTTTCCATTTGTTGACACACAATTGTCAATTCAAAGGTACAGAGATTGATTGCACCAATGCACATTTATTTAGAGCGCTCTCTAGAATTAATACATGCACACAGCGGTTTTTGCAACTCTGCAGGAGACTGACATATTACAGGTCTTGTTTGGAGACAATTACACTGTTTCCCTCTTTAAAGAGACATATTGTACACTGTAAAAAGGATTTATTGAAGTCGATTGGAGTATCTTTTACAAGAAAATACCATTTCAGTCTTTCTACTTCAAAATGTCATGTTACTTGGAAATTGTTTGATAGTAAAAAAAAAAAAATCAGTGCACATTTTTTCTTTGTTATTTTAGACTTGGAAACAACCTCTGGTCTTACTTCACAATATAGTGATATTACATTCCTTTAGAAATGACTTTAGACTACTTCAAGAAGTGCAGAACACTCATTATGAGCTCATAAAACTGCGGCTGCGATACGAGACCTCAGAAAAAAAATCGAGTCTTCAAAAAGAAACCAAGATCTCATTAAAAAACATGTCATTCTCTCACTTTAGAGTAATCTACTGAAACACTCCACAAGCTACTCTGACCTGGGTTCATCAATAAGAATGGCAGATTCGTTCAGAAGCCGTAGTAAAATTATATTACCCTAAAATACAAGGGAAATACATGTTATACGGCAGTGCGCTGTTTCTTCACAGAAGCTGTGATGATAATAAACTGTTCAAATGAACTGGCCAAGCCAAACGTTTCCCATTGGTCCTCTCTGTAGAAATTAGAAAACAAAACCATCTGCTTATTTCATTCTTGGTCTAGTTAACAAAGTCAGACTCATACTGACAAACTGTTGTATAGGCTATAACATCACATTGATCATCTTATGTAAGTTTTGGATTTATTCAGCAAGGTTTACTTTAAAATATAACGATTCATATGTATTTATTTGTATATTGGCAACATATATATCTAAAGATTATCTTTAACATCAGCCGAGAGTTTTATCTTTTGTGTTTTACCGGTTGTCAGTAAACTAAAGACACAAATGTGATGTAAACATAAGTAAGGTACAACTTCTCTTTATAATCCTTCCCAGAGGATCACGCGTTGTTTCCCTCAGCGGACTGACGGCTCTTACCCACGGGAACAGACCTGTCGAGGTCTCAAACGTTTAGGATATTAGTTTAAAAGGCTGCGTTTATCTCCAGGAGCGTCACCGCGTCTGCGCATGCGTCATACTGGTAAGCGTTTTTTCTTTATTACACATGATTACGTCATACGTGAGGCAGATGTGGACAATAAACAGTAGGCTACTGGAAAAGCTTGCATCGACATTCTTGATGCTTTTTTTCTTCCTTTTTTTTCTTCTCAAAACTATCTGCACTTAATTTCACAAGTTCCACTACTTTGTAGGCTATTTTAGCTTTATGTCTGATATATTTGTATATACGTTTATACGTTTTTATATACTACTTATATACATTTAAAGTTAAGGGGACGTTTGACTTAAAAGGATAGTTCATCCAAAAAATTTTGTCATCATCTAAGGTAGGGTAGGCAATTTTCGGAGATGCTAGCAATAGCGAGCTAACTTTTAACTTTTAACTTTGTTGAACATAAAATGTCATATTTATTCATAATATTATGATAATAGTAGATAATAAATAGACAATAATAGAGAATAGCGAAATTCACAACTAATGACACAGAGGAACAATATAGTATGGAAGCTTGTTTCCGCCACAGAATAAAATATTTTAAAAGATAATGGCAACTTTTTTTCTCACAATTGCGAGTTTCTATCATGCAATTCTGACTTTATAACTCCCAATTGCGTTATAAAGTTAGAATTGCGAGATATAAACATGCAATTCTGAGAAAAAAGTTAGAATAACAAGTTTATTTCTCGCAATTGCGAGTTTATAACTCACAATTCTGACTTTTTTTCTCACAATTGCGACTTGTTCATTTCTGAACTCGCAATTGTGAGAGAAAAAAAGAGATGTGAGATAAAAGACTCAAATACATTTTTATTTTTCATTATGTGGTAGAAACAAACTTCCATGATATGGGTTCGAATCGCGTTGTGAGGGATTTTCTTTCCAGATGATGAACGATACAAATGTGGGACAGTACATAAAGCCACATTAAGCTTGAAATGTACTGATGTTAAAAGCCCAAATTCAGTTTACACCTTTATTGATGATGCTTATTACAACGGGCAAACAGATGTAAATATGACAATCATCGTTGGTGTGTGAATGGGCTTTTACAGTGATACTTTAGCACTAAAAATTACACTGCCAGCGATTGATGTCATAATGGCCTTTAGATACCTGATGTCATAATCAAAATGAATGAAATGATCAAACAATACTGTAGATCTAGGGCCCTGTGTTGCACCCAGTGCATTGACTTTGTACAGCGACGCATGTATCATTCCTATTTTGCACCCGACGCACAGGGACTTTTCCACGTCTGTAAATTAGGGAATGAACTTGCGCTCCCGGGTCGGTTCAGGAAAAAGGGGAACGTGTTCCAGCGCAAACGTTCCCTGGTGATATTTTACAGTTCCAGAAAACAATCCCGCCACTGACCAGGAAAAACGAGTCTAAAGTCAGCGGCGCGATATTCAGATGCTATTTTAAGGGCGCGTGCTTGGCCATAATGTAGCGTGTGACAACGCACACACACTTTGCTTCTCTCATCCACACAGACGCAGCAGTTCCCATTTTTGCAAATCATACATAATTACAAGGAGAAATATTACCACACGAGGGAAATCATTGTGGTGTCCATGAAGATGTGAAAAAATAGGCATAATATATCTTACACATTTTCCCAAATTATTATGCGCCTGTTTAACCGAAGCTAATTTGGGTGTTTCTCCATCCACATACTATGTCACTTCATGTTTTACGGCCCTGACGAGAGCGTCAGTCTCATCGCTGTGAACCGCTCCTGCAATGAACGATCCGCCGCTATAATAGCAATCCGCCATTATAATAGCAATCCGCCATGGAACAAGCACGCCTGCTTTTAAAGGGAATGTGAGATCCGCTCTGATTGGTTTATTTCACGTTACGCCCAAACCACACCTATGAGTAATGTAGCGACTTCACACCAACATGTTAGATTTGCGTCGGGCGCACGAGTCATTTATCCCGCCGATATAACAGCATCAGCGCCGAGATCCGCACACAAAGTTACTTGCGTTTCGCATTTGATACTTGCGTTTCAGATCGTTCAAATAGTGCCCCTGATGTCATAATGTTTGCTTTAACTTCTGATGTGAGCTGGCTTTCTCTCTGGGACAATTTTACTAAAAAAAATTTAACACTGGAGCTTAGTCATGATGTCCACTTATAGTCCAGCTCAGTAGTGTATTCAAGGCATATTTGTGGTGTGCGTGTAGTTCCTAACGTCCTACTGTCACTGCTTTGCTCAAAAATGAATTTTAAATGACAGTTCCAGCACAGCAGAGAAAGCAGAGCGAGAGCAAGAAGCTGACCCTAAAGTGTCATGTCCTCAGAGAATACCTGTACTGATGAGAGAGCAGAATCATGCCTTTAAAGGACAAATCTCTAAATCCCCAGCTCTCTCTCTCGGGGTGTGTTGCGAGGCTGGTGGATGAGGTGATAATGCAGTCGGTGTGTGATTGTGTTTATTTATGAGCATCTCCAGCGTCTGAGAGGTCGTAAAGCAGCGCTGTAATCCTGTGCACCGATGAACTGCTATTTCTTCCATCACATTTCTGTGAGAATCCAATGATGGCGTCATTTATTGCCACGGTTTGCATTGTCTTAGCATCCGATTCAATGAAGGAATTTATGCAAATCAGGCGGTGGTGCAGGATAGGTGTTATTGAGCCACAGTACGTTTCTTATCGGGCCGGTTCTGAGCACTAGGTTGTGAACACACTGGCATTCTGGGAAATTAATGTTCAGTGCCATTCGTGAATCGGCTTGTTAATATTCGTAAAAGTATGCCATAACACTTAATATTTAGGCCTGAATTTATTATTTATATATTTGAATTGCATATAAAATTTCCATGCATTTGAATTAACATAAACATAACTTGTAACTTAATTAGTTTTAACATAAACAAACTAATACATTTAATTAGGGATGCACGATATCTCTGGCGCTATATCCGTATCGGCCGATCATTTTTAATGCTATCGTTATTGGCCTGATTTGTCTGATATATTAAAAAAAGGAAAATACAGTAAAGTGCAACATGTGCAGCGCAAGTCTGTCATATCGGCTGCGTAAAATTATCATGAGAACATTATTATTAATGTTTATTATATTATTAATAAATTATTAGCATCTCAGCTGAAGGAAATAATCCATTATTTATTGGCTTTAATATAGTGGCCAAATTTTCAGTAACGATAACGTAAAAAAATTAACATATATCGGCCGATACCGATATTGTGGCCGATATATATCGTGTATCCCTAAAAAAGCATTAATTTCCTCTCATATTATATACAAAATCTACCGTCAATCTTGTCAGCAGAAAATAAAAATTTTCAGTGTTTAATGCTTTTATCTGCAGTGAATTGCAGTCACTGTAAAAAATAATCCTGTAAAATAACGGTAAACTACTGGCAGCTGTGGTTGCCAGCATCATACCGTAAAAATATGGTGTGTTACTGTTTTTGAAATTAACAGCTTAATACCATTTTGTCAGCTACAGTATAAAACTGTAATTTAACAGCATATAGCTGTAGCTGACAAAACGGTATTTAGCTGTTAATTTCAAAAACGGTAACACACCATATTTTTACGGTATGATGCTGGCAACCACAGCTGCCAGTAGTTTACCGTTTTTTTTACAGGATTATTTTTTACAGTGTGTTGCATTGAAGACACTTACTCAAACACATGACCTCGGTCTTGCAAGCGCCACTATTAGACCAGTTCAGATCTGCTCACTTCTGAGTCTTCAGCAGCTCACGTGAGTCACTTATTTGTGAATCTCCATTTTTGCGTGCAACCAACTTTTTCTCATGACATTCAGTTCAGACCGCGAGCTAACATTCACAACTCGAGTAAAATATGATTTCTTTTGTCGTGGCGCTGTGGATTCAACATCAGCGCAGGAGTCACTACTTTAAAAAGCAATCCTGCTGAGGCAGACAGAGAATGAGAGACTGAAGTGTTGTGGCAGAGATACGAAGGACAAGCGGAGTTTGATGACAGTGGAGGAGGCGGAGTACAAAAGAATATGAAACGAACAAAAGAGAGAGAGAGACGTACCCAGCAGAATGGATCCATGTGTGTGTGTGTGTGTGTGAGATGCATCCTGACAGGTGTGTAACCTTCGTGCTAATGTGTGGTCGTCCTTCTTGCTGATGGTGATGTGACTGGAAGTGCAGATGATTTAGTGCTCTGAACACATGCCATTTTTCACAATACACTAGTTTTAGTTCGGATATTTATATATAATAAAAAAAAGTGTATGTACTAGAAGAACTATTTAAAAATGGACTAAACCCACACACACAAGCCATCAGGCATATTTAAAACCGTCTGGAAAGTCTCAAATGCAATGTGGCCGATGCAATCTAATAATTGCAAATGAGATATAAAATACAAAATGTATGTTTGTTTGATTACATTTTTCACTCAAAACATTGAAAACAGAAAAGGTTTATTTTCTTTTGACAATTGACAGATTTTTTTATGTTGTTTGTTTTGTAAAAAAAAAAGAAAAAAAGAAAGCCTACTCGTGGTTATACATTTAATAAATAATATAATGTGTTAAAAGCACATTATATTGGGTGTTGATTGTGGTTTAATGCATTATATTATTTATTAAATGTATAACCACGAATAGGCTTCTTCTTTTTTTTTTTTACACATAAAAAACTAAAAAATCTGTCAATTGTCAAAAGAAAATAAATGTTTTGAGTTGAAATAGACTTTCCAACCGGTTTTAAAATTAATCATATTGGCTGACCACTATATATAATGCATAAGGAATTTCTCTATAATGCATTAGACTTTAGAGTAGAGGCTTCAAGTAAAGTGTTATTGAAATAATAAAAAAAAAATTAAACCAAGGCAAAAAATTTTCATTTGTTCAAGAAGAGGTGTGCAATTCTCTTTCTGTCTGCCTGACTGACAGCCTAATTCAGACTGCAGCGCGAGATATTGATGGAATATCCTGATGTCAGAGAAGGGAACAGGAGCGAGAGACAGAAACACACACAGAGAGAGAGAGAGAGAGAAACCGAGAGCAAACGAAATTGAAGAACAGTCCTGCCTCTTTGCATGTTCACTCACTGTGAAACTTGATAATGGAGAATCAATCTTCTGCCGCTGCTATTTACAAAGACACGTTCTTTTGATTGTTTTATGGACACCTGCGTAAAATTACACTCACAAAATAAGTGTGTGCGACTTTAAACCGTATTTACAGTGCATTTGATTTCTATAATGTGACATTTCACAGTGGAACATGCTCAGCGAACAATAAAATGGACTTTATCCACTGGAATTTGATTGGATCATAATGATGTTCAGCTGAACGGGAAATATGTTTCAGAGGTGGAGAAAGTTAATGCATTTTTAGAATTTTATAATTTAGGAATGATATTGATTAATGTACAATAAGCCCAGAAATATTTATTAAGAAAGTAAACAGGGTAATCATAACTTTTTAAACTATTTATTAAATGAATACCAGTAATAAAGTAAGGTACAAATTCCTAAAATCAATAATACTAAAGATTTGAATTCATCTGCATTTAAAGCATGCATTTTTTAAAGTCAAGAGGCTAAGTTTGTTTTACATAAAGAATAATACATTTTTTGCTTTTTATTGAAATAATTAAATTATTTAATAATGAATATTTGTAAGCTAACTTATAACTTATTTATTTGCTTGTAAGCCTACATGCTTAATTGTTGTGTTATTGATTTGAATTTACTCTGAAATTTAAGGTGAACTTAATTTAACTATTTAGTTGTTTCAGTTATTTATTTATTTTTTGGAAGGAAACAAAATATACTGAATAGCAAAGAATGTTCTAAAAATGTTATTTAAATATATAAAAATAGATTTTAGATACCTGTTAAAATTCACTTTCCAGATACAGAAATGTAATAATTTAATAAAGTAAGTAATCAAATGTAAAATTACACGACATAGTCTTCACTGTACAAGTTAAACGGAGATTAATCTTTATTAAAATTACAAAAGTTATTCAGTCAAGAGTGATTTTGTCTTTGTCCTTTGATTAACATTAAAAACACAGGTTTATTAGGCTGCTGTCACTTTAAGAGCGAATGCATTGATCCAATATAATGATACGCGTGCGTTATCTTTCTCAACTGTTTACGTTTCCTTAAGACACAATCGACTATATTTCCCCTTTTTTTTATCATTTTGTTTTAATTTGTCCGTTCAAGTGCAAGAAGACGTTAAACGGCGCTTAATTTAGTATTCGCGTGCTTTCTTAGACGCAGCTTTTCTAGGCTCGCGCTTCTTGTTTGCACACAGATTAACGCACTTAATTATTTAAATTGACAAGGCTTAAACTTTCGAGACAATGCAGCACTGGCCCGTTAACCGTCACGAGCATCATTCATGTTTGTTCACGTTCTTGTTCTCACAACATTGCATTGTTAGAATTCATACAAATTTTATGAATGGCGATTGACATTTCATATGCTCGCCAAAACTGTTTTTTACTCTCATTTGGCGCTTGGTGAGTGTTCCATCATTTAGATGATGAAATGTTAATCGACAGTATGTTCATTTAAAAATAGCTCTGTCCCTCTGTATGTTTCATGGGTTATATACGAGAAAGAAGGAGTAGAATAAAAAGTGTGTGTGTGTGAGTGTACTAAATAAAAGAGTTTCTGTGTAGAAGTGCACATCAGTAATGTCCTTTAATGCACAGAGCTGCTGACCAGGCTAATGCTAATGCCACGTTTCAGAGAATCTGAACGCTTCTGACACCATTAACCTCCCAGAAGCCCTCGACACAGGCTGGTTATCTGTGTGTGCTCTGCAGGTGAAAACAGCCTTTGAAACCAGCAGCGTTTGGCAGGAACTGTGTTTTTTTATAGCTATGGGTAATGCGAGTTCCCTGACACAGGTTTAAGTCCTGCGTTACAACACACACCGAGCCATGGTAGTGCAACGTAAATGTTTCATAAGAAAAGGCGTGAAAATGTTATTGTAGAACAATAGTAAGATCATAACTCGTCACTCTTGCTCTGTTTCTGTTTTTTTGGGGCAGACTCTGGTAATTTGTGCAGTTCTGCGGCTTCGCTTTTCCCCTGAACCCTGGACATAAATTTTTCATTGTGCCGCATTCTCCAGCTATCAATAATAAAATGCTATATTCTTATGAATATTCTAAAAATAAAGTGTGATTTTTCTGCCATGCAGCTGCAGGGATAAAAGTTTAATGTTTGTCTTGAAGGAGGCTGAGACGGTGAGCCTGCGGTTTCTTCCTGGACGCAGACGGCAAAGTCCAACTTTAATTTTGTGGCTCTGCTTCTGGGGAGCCTTTAGGACGGAGCAGACAAAAGCGAAGGAATAATCCGCTTTCCCCTTCAGATGAGGAAATATCTGCCGTGTGCATGACTGGAGATCGGGCCTATTGGAGCTTTTCATGTGTGGTGGAAAACCTGAATGGAAGATGTGTAGCATGAGCACACTGACTGAACTTTAATCTTCGTAATTTACGAAACAACGCTTTCCCGCCATTGACAGAATTTTTCGTAAGTTATGAAAAAAGACTTAACCGTCGTTGACTGAATTTTTCATAATTTATGAAACAACGCTTTTCCGGCATTTACGAAACAAAGCTTTCCTACCATTGACAGAATTTTTTTTTATTTACAAAACAATGGTTTTCCGTTATTTATGAAACAACGCTTTCCCACCATTGACAGAATTTCCCGCCATTTACGAAACAACGCTTTCCCGCCATTTACAAAACAAAGCTTTCCCATCATTTACGAAACAACGCTTTCCCGTCATTTACGAAACAACGATTTTCCGTCATTTACGAAACAATGCTTTTCCTTAATTTACGAAACAACGCTTTTCCGTCATTTATGAAACAACGCTTTTCCGTCATTTACGAAACAATGCTTTTCCTTAATTTACGAAACAACGCTTTTCCGTCATTTACAAAACAACGCTTTCCCGTAATTTACGAAACAACGCTTTTCCGTCATTTACGAAACAGCGCTTTTCCTTAATTTACGAAACAACGCTTTTCCGTCATTTATGAAACAACGCTTTCCCGTCATTTACGAAACAATGCTTTTCCTTAATTTACGAAACAACGCTTTTCCGTCATTTATGAAACAACGCTTTCCCGCCATTTACGAAACAACGCTTTCCCGCCATTTACGGAATTTTCCGTCATTTATAAAACAACGTTATCCGGCTTTCATGTTTTTACTTTTATACACACACAATTTATCACATTTTGTCATCAAAATAAGGGAAATTTTATCAAATGCACAAAATCTTGTCTCCTTTTCTGGTACACAAAGATATTTATATGTGAATGAATCATTCTTCTGCGTCAGTTTTTTGTTTTCAGAAAATAAATTGGCCAAACTCAGTCTGAATCGAATCACTTTGCATTCATTTTTGAGACTTACTTTGAGAAAATTCAGCTATTGCTGTGTGATGTGAATAAGAATTTAAGTGTCCTGTTTAAGTGTCTGTTTTTTTATGTGGACATGTGCTAGATTAATATATTTGACCATTTAGTTGTTTTTCAGGTTTGAAAACATTGAAACCGTATGTGAGAGAGCTTTGTTCTGCTCAGGTGTACCGTCACTCTCATTAATCGTTTGGTCCGAAGGGTCTCAAGTCTTATAGAAGTGCCTAATATTTACATTAAGGCTCGACATAATCAAGAAAATTAACTCTCTCAGAGAATTTTTAACATGAGCATATATTGAAAGTGTTTTTGCCAAAAAAATCTAATACAGTCAGATGAAATCCTGCAGGAAATCGTGCTGTTACCATATTTTCCGGACTATAAGTCGATCCGGAGTGTAAGTCGCATCAGTCAAAAAATGTGTCATGAAGAGGAAAAAAACATATATAAGTCGCACTGGACTATAAATCGCATTTATTTAGAAATTTATTTCACAAAATCCAAGACCAAGAACAAACATTTAATCTGGAAAGGCAAGTTATTCAACAACACAATAGCACACAGAACATCAGGCTGAATAGGTGTGCGGTATGTTAGCGTAACACATTAACAGTTATTCAGCTTCAGTTATATTACAGTTAGAGTAACCTCTGCTTTTCGCCAGTCCCTCACAAGTTTCTCACTCACACCAAACTTTCTTTCTGCTGCTCAATTACCATTTTCGGCTGCATATTTTACTACCTGCAGTTTGTAATCTGCAGAATAGGGTTTTCTTTTCGGGGGCATTTTGTTTGTGTTCAGTCTTTCTCAGTTGTCTTTAAGTTAATGTTTCAGTTAACAGTTTTCAGTTCATTTATTCAGGGGTAGGCTACAGGCTACTCTCGCGGCTGTAGACGTAATGTTTTATCTTGGTTCATGTCAGTCAGTATGAATTAATTTTGACATATAAGTCACACCTGACTATAAGTCGCAGGACCAGCCAAACTATGAAAAAATTTGCGACTTATAGTCCAAAAAGTACGGTAGTTGCTAGTAGCGCTTGTAGCTAGCGGCATCACTGTCTGAACACATCTACAGAACTCATTGTTTACAAAGAGTCGATGAGGTCTTTAGCGGGGCTGCTGCGTTCACTTGCTGGCAGATGTGATCACACACTTCACCCCTTGACAGTTTTATAAGCACTTAGGCAAACGCCTGCAAATTCTGTGAGAAACTTAATGGGCCACTACTGTAAAAAGCTCTACATGAAGCATGTGTGCTTGTTTTCAAAGCTGTTGCTGACTACACTTCATGTTTTCCAGACTCTGAAGATGTCTTTCAGTTAAAATCACATTTTATTATTAAAAAAAAAAAAATTTAATCACAATTTATTATTCGTATTAGTATTATTACTAAATAAAAAGGTTAAACAAAACAATAAATATTAATAGTAATTATTACAACTAGTTAAAGGGGGGAAAAGCTGAACACAGTTTGTCCGAAAATGCTTTGATTTATATATCAATATGACTATACAAAAGTTTTATTTACACTGTAAAACCCAACAAGTTAAGCTAACTCATTTCATTTGAGGAAACCGATTGCCTCAATGAATTTAAGTTTATAAAAAAAACAATAGTTATGAGTACTCTGAACTTATTTTAATCGAGTTCACTAAAACAATAATATTTCTTAAAACACAATTGAGTTCAAAAGGTGCAGCACGCACATCCAAAGTAATAAAACTGGGTGCTGGGCAGACAGGTAGTTGCAAAAGTAAACAATGAGTCCGCACACCAGAAAGTGCTCCTAAAGATATTTAATGGTTGCTCACCGTGTCATTAAAACACAATTAGGCCTAAACTTTACATCATTGCATTAAACTTTGCATTTAATACTGTATATAGCTGAAACTTCACTTTATTGAGTTTAAACAGTGTGTGTATATATATATACTGTATATTAAATTATTATACAGTACAAGTATTTAAATATATACTCATCTATTAGGAACACCTGTTCAATTTCTCATTAATGCAATTATCTAATCAACCAATCACATGGCAGTTGCTTCAATGCATTTAGGGGTGTGGTCCTGGTCAAGACAATCTCCTGAACTCCAAACTGAATGTCAGAATGGGAAAGAAAGGTGATTTAAGCAATTTTGAGCGTGGCATGGTTGTTGGTGCCAGACGGGCCGGTCTGAGTATTTCACAATCTGCTCAGTTATTGGGATTTTCACTCACAACCATTTCTAGGGTTTACAAAGAATGGTGTGAAAAGGGAAAAACATCCAGTATGCGGCAGTCCTGTGGGCGAAAATGCCTTGTTGATGCTAGAGGTCAGAGGAGAATGGTCCGACTGATTCAAGCTGATAGAAGAGCAACTTTGACTGAAATAACCACTCGTTACAACCGAGGTATGCAGCAGAGCATTTGTGAAGCCACAACACGCACAACCTTGAGGCGGATGGGCTACAACAGCAGAAGACCCCACCGGGTACCACTCATCTCCACTACAAATAGGAAAAAGAGGCTACAATTAGCAAGAGCTCACCAAAATTGGACAGTTGAAGACTGGAAAAATATTGCCTGGTCTGATGAGTCTCGATTCCTGTTGAGACATTCAGATGGTAGAGTCAGAATTTGGCGTAAACAGAATGAGACCATGGATCCATCATCCCTTGTTACCACTGTGCATGCTGGTGGTGGTGGTGTAATGGTGTGGGGGATGTTTTCTTGGCACACTTTAGGCCCCTTAGTGCCAATTTGGCATCATTTAAATGCCACGGCCTACCTGAGCATTGTTTCTGACCATGTCCATCCCTTTATGGCCACCATGTACCCATCTTCTGATGGATACTTCCAGCAGGATAATGCACAATGTCACAAAGCTTGAATCATTTCAAATTGGTTTCTTGAACATGACAATGAGTTCACTGTACTAAAATGGCCCCCACAGTCACCAGATCTCAACCCAATAGAGCATCTTTGGGATGTGGTGGAACGGGAGCTTCGTGCCCTGGATGTGCATCCCACAAATCTCCATCAACTGAAAGATGCTATCCTATCAATATGGGCCAACATTTCTAAAGAATGCTTTCAGCACCTTGTTGAATCAATGCCACGTAGAATTAAGGCAGTTCTGAAGGCGAAAGGGGGTCAAACACAGTATTAGTATGGTGTTCCTAATAATCCTTTAGGTGAGTATATGGCTGTCTTAATTTCTTCATTTTCTAAAGTTAAACCATCAAGCTTTTCTTCCAGCAGAAAACACAGTGAGCCTCTAAAACAGATGGTTTATATGTGCTCCTAAAGTTTGGGAAGATGGTTGTATTTTCAAATGCATGTTAAGCCCGCGACACACCAAGCCGATGTCAAAGAACTAGCGGTGACGAAAGGTGACTGTGTTGTCGAGTCTGTGCTTGAACACACCAGAAGGACTAACGGTGACTGTCAACTGGCACATGCGTCAAGTGAATATAGTGAATATATCAGCAGAGATCAACAGTCTTCTTGAGGCCAGCTCTAGTGCCAGTGTAATTCTGCTGTCTGATGCAGTGATGCTACACACGTGCCCTTACCTGGAAGGGAACACTTAATTTCCATAGTCCACTTTAGACATTCTACTAACTATAAGTAACTTTGCAACTACATGTCAAATAACTGTCATAAGGGTATTAATAGACTGTCAGCTTAATATCTGCTAACACTTTATATTGATGCTCCCCCAACAGACACTCTACTGACTATAAGACATCTCGTTCTCCTAACCCGAACCCTAACACCTAACCATAACCTGACAGTCTACTAATACTCTAAAGAGAGTTAGTTGACATGTAGTTGCAAAGTTATCTATAGTTAGTAGATGTTTTGTTGTGTGTGTGTGTGTGACATCCTCAATCCCACTGAATGAGTAGGAAGATAAAGAGATAAAGTGTGTGTATACGCTTTTTCAGCGGTTTTATTGTATTGTATGTATATGATATTTGCATTTTTGTAATTGAATTTTTGCCATGAAAATAGCCTTAGATGCTGACATGGCATTCAATAAATCCATCCATCCATCCATCCATCCCTCCATCCATCCATCTACCCATATCCCTCCATCCATCTACCCATATCCCTCCATCCATCCATCCATCCATCCATCCATCCATCCATCCATCTATCATCCATCTACCCATATCCCTCCATCCATCCATCAATCCATCCCTCCATCCATCCATCCCTCCATCCATCCATCCATCCATCCATCCACCCCTCCCTTCATCCATCTACCCATATCCCTCCCTCCATGCCTCCATCCATCCACCCATATCCCTCCATCCATCCATCCATCCCTCTATCTATCTATCATCCATCTACCCAAATCCCTCCATCCATCCATCCATCCCTCTATCTATCTATCATCCATCTACCCAAATCCCTCCATCCATCCACCCCTCCCTCCATCCATTCATCCATCCATCCATCCACCCCTCCCTCCCTCCATCCATCCATCCACCCCTCCCTTCATCCATCTACCCATATCCCTCCATCCATCCATCCATCCATCCACCCATATCCCTCCATCCATCCATCCATCCCTCTATCTATCTGTCATCCATCTACCCAAATCCCTCCATCCATCCACCCCTCCCTCCATCCATTCATCCATCCATCCATCCATCCATCCCTCCTTCCCTCCATCATCCATTCATCCATCCATCCATCCACCCCTCCCTCCATCCATCCATCCACCCCTCCCTCCATCCATCCATCCCTCCCTCCCTCCCTCCCTCCATCCATCTACCCATATCCCTCCATCCATCCATCCATCCATCCACCCATATCCCTCCATCCATCCATCCATCCATCCCTCTATCCTATCTATCATCCATCTACCCAAATCCCTCCATCCATCCATCCATCCACCCCTCCCTCCATCCATTCATCCATTCATCCATCCATCCATCTATCCATCCACCCCTCCCTCCCTCCCTCCCTCCATCCATTCATTCATTCATCCATCCATCCATCCACCCCTCCCTCCATCCATCCATCCATCCAACCCTCCCTCCATCCATCCATCCATCCACCCCTCCCTCCATCCATTCATCCATTCATCCATTCATCCATCCATCCATCCATCCATCCACCCCTCCCTCCCTCCCTCCCTCCATCCATTCATTCATTCATCCATCCATCCATCCAACCCTCCCTCCATCCATCCATCCACCCCTCCCTCCCTCCCTCCCTCCATCCATCCATCCATCCATTCATCCATCCACCCACCCCTCCGTCCACCCATCCATCCCCAGTGTGATTCAGCGGTCTGATGCAGTGATGTTTACCGCGGTGTGAAGTCGCAGCCCTGCTGCATGAAGGCGCCCAGAGAGAACCAGAGACTGTTGAAGATGCCGAACTCGTTGGGGGGCTGGTCGCTGGGCGGACCGTCGGAGCCGTCCTCGGGCTCCTCGGTGTGCCACTCGTACGGGCTGAAGCGGCTGACCAGGAAGAGCACCACGCTCACGCCGATGTAGGCGAACACGATGCACATCCAGATCTCGTAGGCCAGCGGGTCCAGGAAGGAGAAGACGCCGGGTTTGGACTTCTGCGGCTTCTTGATCATGATGGAGATGCCCAGACTCATAAAGGGCTTGGAGAAATCGATCACCTCCTCCCGGACCAGAGTGATTGTTAAAGGGGCCACAGCGATTTCCGCTTTCTGTGGGAGAAAGGACAGTTTCCATTCAGATTTTTTGTGACACTGGACCACAAAACCATAAAGTCATAAGGGTACTTCTTCTTTTTTTTATTTTTTTTTTTATATATCATCTGAAAGCTGAGTAAATAAGCTTTCCATATGGTTTGTTAGGATAGGACAATATTTGGCAGAGATGCAATTGATACAAATCTGGAATCTGAGGGTGCAAAAAAAATTGAAATATTGAGAAAATCGCCTGTAAAGTTGTCCAAATATTGTCCTCGATGTTGCTGCATCCACTCACAAAAATAAATTTGATATATTTACGGAAGTATATTTACAAAATATTTTCATTACTTAATATCCTAATGATTTCTGGCATAAAAGAAAAATCAATAATTTTGACCCATACAATGTATTGTTGGCTATTGCCACAAATATATGAACATGCGACTTATGATTTATGATTTATTGAATCGAAGCTGCAAAACTGACTGTTTATTCAGTGAGGTCATGTCTGACTACCTTTTGTTGTCGTTACTGGAGAAAAAAGCAGATTTCAAAGTGTCATGTGAACATGGCTTTCTAGCATTGCTGTTATTTATTTTTATTTTTTAATATCTATTTAGATGATTTTTCTGTATTTGTTGTGTATTTAAAAGGAGAGTTCAGGCAAAAATGAAATTCTGTCTTTGTTAACTCTGCCCTTATGTCATTCTAAGCCCAACAGGAGATATTTTGAAGAATACAACTTTGGACCCCATTGACTTTAATTGTATGTATGGACAGAAAAACAGAAAGTCATAAAGGTTTAAAAGGCGAGTAAATGACAACATAAATTTTTGGATGAACTATCCATTTAAACACACACAGTGTGTATATATATATATATTATACACACTGATATACACCACCTTCTTAGAGTATTTATTTAATCAAAATTACAGTAATATTGTGAAATATTACAATTCAAAAGAACCATTTTCTATTTTTAAATATTTAAAAATGTAATTTATTCCTCTTTATTCCTTAAGAAATCAACGTTATCAAAATTATCAACGTTGACTGTATTTGCTGCTTATTATCATACATTTTTCACGATTCTATGATGAATAGAAAGGCATTTATTTTTATTTGAAATGGAAAAGAAAAAAAAAATAAGTCTTAAATGTACAATAGCTAAAACAGCAAGAAAGAGACTCTTTTTCTACTGGGACACAACGCTTTAAAACTGTAGAATATGAATTTTTTGATATCGTAGAGAAATAAAAGCAGCATTTCTCGCACTGACCCGAGACACCAGCTGATCTAAAGACACATATATCCGTCTGAGCCACTAATGTTTACGGTCACCAGAACAACAGGAATCTGTGTTGTGGTGAAGACCAGGTTATATCAGATAAAGGCAGAGAAAGATGAGTTGTTAAACGTAAAGTGCTTTAAGTGAGCCGAAAAAAAACACATTTTTATTAAAAAACCACACGTCTTTATTACAGCGTTACTTTCCACCATCCTGCCTTTCTTACGGGGTCAAGATGTTAAAATACCTCCTGTAAAAAACTGGAGCAATGCACTTCCCTTTTTATAACCCATTTACTGCAGTGAAGCATATTGCTAGTTTAAAAGGCCAGGATTCAAGCAGTTGTAAATGGAGACGGTTTTATCAATGAACGGAGGCTCTTGGGCATCCGAGGGACTGGCGTACAGTAATATTTACACTGGCTCACTGGTTTAATACCAGTGAAAGGTCACAGAGGAAGTAGGGAATGTTTTGGCCCTCCTGGTCCTGTAGGAATACAAGAAGTGGTTTCGCTGCTAGATTTAATTATAGGCCGCTAGCAATAGAGGGAACGAGAGGTCAGACCCGAAATCTGCGAAGCACGTCTGCGCCTCAAGACACGGGATGGGGAGTCGGACGCTTTTATTCAAAAAATTTTTTTTTTTTTTTGAACAATCCCTTAAGGATCCCAAAGCTCATGATTAACATTTATTTTCTGTAATTTCACAAGCTGGAACTGAGTACCAGATTTGGCTCGTGTAATTTCATGTGAGTAGTGTGTGTGTGTGTGTGTGTGTGTGTGTGTGTGTGCTTGTTTATGTGATTTATGAGGACACAAATTTGTATAATGACGTGTGTATTACACTGGTATTACAACTTAAACGTGGTCTATGAGGACATTTCATGAGTTCTCGTAATTTAAATAGCTTAAAAAACATAAAAAACATGTGAAAAAATTAAAAATGCAGAAAGTTTCCGTGCGTGCGTGCGTGTGTGTGTGTGTGTGTGAGTGATGGGCATTAGGGATAGGGGCAGTGTGTGTGTGTGTGTGTGATGGGCAGGTTTAGGGATAGTGGCAGTGTGTGTGTGTGTGTGTGTGTGTGTGATGGGTAGGTTTAGGGGCAGTGTAAGGAGACAGAATATACAGTTTGTACAGTATAAAAACCATTACGCCTATGGAGAGTCGTCATAATGTAGTTGCATCAACGTGTGTGTGTGTGTGTGTGTCATCCTCACTCCCACTGAATGAGTAGAAAGAGAGAGAGAGAGTGTGTGTGTATATGCTTTTTCAGCGGCCTTGGTTCTGAAAATGTATTTCCCATTTATTTTCTCCAGCTGCGTTGCAAAAAATTCCTTAATGAGGAGTTTTAAGCCTTGAACCAAACTCAGCTTTTAGATGAATCAAAACATGTTGTGCAAAGCAAAAAAATAAATAAAAGTATTCGAAAATTGTCAATATTGCAAAGTCTGTATGTACCAGATTTTCCTTTAATATTTACTACATATTTGCTTTGAAAAAGCTCTTATGACATATTTGTCAGCTTACTTTTAGATGTCAATGAATGTTAATGTAATTATGTCATCAAGGAAAAAACAACAATTATACTTTTTATCCTTTTTTTCTTTTTTTGCAGAAAACAAAAATCAGTTCTAATTATATACTGAACAAAACCACTGTTTTGTGTAACATTTTAATGTTAATAACACTACTAATAATATTACTATTTTTTAAACATATCCATCCATTTTATATTTTATAGAATATAAAAAAGTAATAATATTTTACAAATATATATTTTTAATATTTTATATTGACGTTATTTAAATGGTTGCATTAACATTACATACCATTATAAAATATGTTAATAGAAAAATAATGTTTAAAAAAACGTATTAAATTAGTGTAAATTCATTAACTGCACTGACTGATTTACTAGCTATGTTTCCATTCAAAACTTATGCGCAACATATGCGCAAAATTGGAACATCGCATAAAATAATAACATTACGAATAAAGCAATGTTTCTGTCCCATATGTTCAAGAGTTCAAATCGTCACTTCCTAGGAAATTGGTGTAAAATTTCTGTAATAAAAATGGAAGTTGCTGCTCTTTTCTTCCATCATAAATCATGTTTGAGATGCTGTGATGCGATTGGTCCGCTGGTTAGCCAAAGTCACATGAGTTTTGTTGTTGTTGTGCATCAATTGACTTATTTGGTAAATGTGTTTCCAACATAGTTTATGCGCATGTCTTCATATCGGATAAAAAATGTATCCGCCTCAGAAGTTTTTTATGCAAATGTTTAGAGTTTATGCGCATCTTAAAACTTTCGAGCCCGTCCAGCATTTGTTTTTATGCGATATCCCAAAATGCACATAAAAATAGTTGTATGGAAACATAGCTATAAGAGAACCAGCTCATAAGAGTTATGTGTTTGTGAATCCTTTTACTGTACGTTTGTTTTTGTGTGCAGCCGGAGAAGAAAACACAATTATTGCAATTATGTAATCCTTCACAGTACCAGACTCTGTATGTGATCATATTCATTGCCGACTCCAAGGACAATATCGTTTCTTTTGTTATGGCGCTGTAGATTATGCTGCTCAATGCAGTTCACTTAATGTCTTTTATGAGGGAATTAATGAACTATTCCTCTCAATATTTGATGATGATGTAATCATAACAGTCTGGGTTTTTGGGTCATTTCTTATGCAAGTGTTTGAATGAATCTGGCTGTAGATTTGCTGCGTGTGCATATACCCTGATATCAGTTTCTGATGGTTTTTTATAGTACTTGTGCATTTAAAAGTGGTCATGACATGGATTTTTCTATATGTTCCTTGAGGTTCACTTATGTTAATTAAGTTTTTTTTGGAACAAAAAACTAATATGATAACTATTTTCCGATTTCCGTTGTGCAATGTATTATTCTAGATATAATTGCGATAAACGATATTATTGTCATTTTAAGACCGTTTTATGCAACTGAATATATAATCATAATATAACAGCATAATAATGCAATTAGGCCTACACACTTTCAAATGACAACAACCTTTTAGGTATTTAGATCATGGAAATAAAAAACTAAAATATCCTAAAAATGAATGAATAAAAAAAAAAAAAAATTTTAAAAAAGAAGAAAAGGAACAAGTAGAAAAAAAAACTTTCGAATGTACAACAGGCATTAATGGAGATTTTCCATTTACAGGCCATATCTGCTGCTAAAACTATTTTAGTGTGCACCATTTTGCACTGTGACGTATTTGTTGTGTCGTCGACAGACTCATGCGTGTGATGTTCTGAAAATCTGAATACGGTATCATTGTAGACAGCGCCAGTCTTTATAATGACTTCTGTTTGCTAAAGTCCCCCTGTGGTGTAAATCCAGCTTTTAATGTAGTTTATATGTCTATGTGGTGTTTTTAATGTGCTTTAAGACAAAGCATGTGTAGATTCATAAGTCGACATCATTGCTGAGTATTTTCTGCTTAAAACTGCAGTGAACCAAAGACAGTCTCAAAAACACGGTGTGAAATCGCTGGTGTTTCTGACGTCACAAACGACCTTGTAACCAATCAGATCAACGTGTGATCGTCAACCAGTGGATCTCTGAGTGAGTGAGTGAGTGGAGGCGGGGCTCATTTGCATATTCATAGAATCATGTAAACTAAATGAGGCAAGGGTGTCGCGTTACATTCAAGATATTTTAAGGCATGACGATTTTGTTTTCACGGAAAAAACTTTTAAATATGTAGTTTTGCTGATCAAAGATGAGTTTTAAGGTATAAAATGATTGACTAGGGGACTTTAAATGACTTAAGTATAATTACAAAAAGTTTTAAACTGTTTGATTTGTCAAATTGTTTTCATTTAATTGTAGTATTCTAGCAACCACAGCTGCCACTTTTTCTGTTTTACAGCACGGCTGTGCATTATCCTCTCTTTAATTGCTAAATAAATAAACAATGGAGATTAGCTGGTATCATTTAATTATGTGTAAAATAAGGACACAATGAAAGACATGAAACCATGCACTGGTTGTCAATAGCAATGGTGAAATATACGGGTTTATTACACAGAAATATCTGCAGTTGACCAAGCCAGCGTTTAATAACTGAGTTTAACACTCTCTGTTCTGTCGTGAAAGGTTTATCCGTTATCGTTAAATCTATAAATCTTTCTGTGGAGATTTCGTATGCCACTGTGACGTTTGCGACCCTCTCGTGGAGCTCTTCAGAGAGTGTATCGCGGATGAGAGTGTGTGTTTAATGGGGCAGAGAGATGTGCATCTGTACTCTCCCTGAGCTCATTAACACTACGGCAGGAGCGTTTGCTCTCGCTGTCGGAGTCGCGGCGAGACGTCAGAGAGGGAACGGACCAGTGACTGATTTTATGTACTTATGCACTGAATAATGGTGTTAATACTTTAAAAGAGAAAACGCCTCGAGTATAAACAGTATAAACCAAACGCCGCGTCCATCCCTGACAACAATCTCAGACACCTTGAGGATTTACACACTGGGATTACAGAAAGTGCTGTTGGTTCATGGAAACCCATTTTTTTTTCTCTGCCTAATTTTCTTGTTTATTCCGTGTTTTGTCTTATTGGTGGGAAATTAAAGATGCAAATTGGCTTTGACGATTAAATTAAAATCAATAGTTGTCTGCAAACAATTTTATGCAAACAGGCTAATCTAACTAATCGGCTTTTGTAAACGTGAAATGCTTTTCAATAAGGTCTCATCTGTTTTATTTTGGTTTTATTTATAGTATTAATTGATGCTTCCATTTTCATTTTTATTTTAGTAATTTTATGTGCTTTTGTATTATTTTTTTATCTCAGTTTTCATCATTTTAGTACTTATTAAACTTATTTATTTCAGTTAGTTGCCAATTTTCCTTAAATTTAAGTTTGAGTTTTTCCATCAAATATTTATATTTAATTGTATTCTAATTCATTGTATTCTATTCTATATATTTTTTTTTTAGTAAACAATACCAACAGCAAATATATTAGAAAGATCATGTGACACTGAAGACCGGAGTAATGATGCTGAAAATTCAGCTTTGATCGCAGGAATAAATTAGTTTAACATATATTCACCTACAAAGAAGTTATTTTCAATTGCAATAATATTTTTACAATACATGCTTTTTTTTACCGTATTTTTAATCCATTAAATGCAGCCTTGGTGAGCAAAAGAGACTTCAAAGACCTGAGAAAATCTTTCCAGCATTAGTTTACATGTATCTTACACACACACACACACACACACACACACACACACACACACACACACACACACACACACACACTCTTCTCACCCCGTACACCAGCTCCCCAACCATGCCGTTCCAGATCTTCGTCTCTGGATCCCTGGCTCCGTACTTCCCATCCGGAACAATGGAGATCTTGTACTTGATTCCAATGTGCTTGGCGATCTCGGATGCCAGATCCACGCAGTATCCTTCAAACTGGTCATTCCCTTCATACATCTCCCAGTTCTTCTTCAACATCACGTACGGTCCTTCCTAAACACACACGGCACACACACACACACACACACACACACACACACACACACACACACGCACGCACGCGCACAGAGAGAGGTGGGTAGGGATGGTCAAGCTGACCTCAGAAGTAAACTGTATTATTAATTACACTTTTAAAAATGTGAAAGTTTTAAAAAGGTTCTTTGGAACTTTGGAACACCAACTTCTTTTTACACTTTTAAAAATGAAGGTTCTTTGGAATCTCAGAACTTTGGAACACCAACTTCTTATTGAGAACCATTTTCGGTTTGATAGGGTTCTTGAGAGATTAAAAAGTCCTTGATGTTTCATTTATAGTTTCTTCACATCCGTTTCCTGGTTTTTAGATTCTTTAAAGCACTAAAAGTGTTATATAATAAAAATCCATTTATTATTCACATTTAGTAACTTCATTAATACTCACTCATAAACATTGCATGAGTTTGTTTGGATATACATTATATGAGTGTTCCCTAAATGCAGTGTACTTACTAGTACTCTTGTGTAGGACACTTATTATGGGCCATGAATGACCAACAACATTACCACTATAAATCAAAACATTTATTTCAATGATTTCAACACACTTATACAACTGTCTGTGAGAATTATGAAGACATAATGCAAAACATTGATTTCATTAAAACCATTAGAGTGCAGTCACTATAATCAACTGGTCAATGATGATCAAATGATATAATTAGAGCAAATTACATTAAACAAGTTCTTATATTGAAAATAAAATAAAGAGAACATATCATTCTAAACATTAAAGCACCGTTTAGACACACAAACAACACTGTAAATGTCAAAGTACATTCATTTCATAGTCAGTTATTTGACAGTGATTATACATTGTTTTACATGTTCGTTTCTTTCACTTTGCTATGGAAACTCATTCCTCTGGATATGAAGGCACATGAGAGCAGGATGTAAACATGATGTATAAGTTAAGAAAGTAAGTTTAAGAAAAGTTTAATGTGTGGTGTGCTGTGGGTCTACTGTCGAAAATCATTTATTCTTGTCCCATGTTGTGTATAAATAGACGAATGAGCAAACTTATTTATTTTTAAACAAATTATTCATTTCTATATTTACTTCATATACTGAACAAAATGGAGTTTGGAGTAAATATACTGTGATTTCTATACTACACATGAGACTGGTGCTGATTGCTTTTATCTGTGGTTATTGATGTCACCAATGCTGTTCATAGATATACATATCCAAAGATGACTTTTGTTGTGCTTTAAAGCCACTTTGTATTATGCATATAGATGCTAAACATTTCATGTTCCACAGAAGAAAGAAAGAAAGTCACATGGTTTGAAACGGCATGACGCTGAGAAAAGGATGATTGCATTTTCATTATGAAATGAACGATTCCTTGAATATGAATATTCCTCTAATGGGTCGGTTGAACTCTGAACAGGGAAATGAACTGAATTATGACTGTATAATTTCACTGAAACAGTCTCTGCACTTCTAAAGCGAGCGGTAATGGCGGCCCGCTTCTCTTCCAGGTGAAAAGGACATTAATGTGAGAAAAGAGAGTGTGTGTGTGTGTGTGTGTGTGAGAGAGTGAGTGTGTGTGTGTGTGAGAGAGAGAGTGAGTGTGTGTGTGAGAGAGTGTGAGTGTGAGTGTGTGTGTGTGTGTGTGTGTGAGAGAGAGAGTGTGTGTGTGTGTGAGTGTGTGTGTGAGTGTGTGCGTGTACGTGTGTGTGTGTGAGTGAGTGTGAGTGTGAGTGTGAGTGTGAGTGTGTGTGTGTGTGTGTGTGTGTGTGTGTGTGTGTGTGTGTGTGTGACTGGAACGGCTTATTCTCGTGATCTCACAGGCTTCAGTGTAGATAAATATGCTTCTGTCTGCAGGCGTGGAGTTAATGAACGTTACATTGAAACACGCCTCACATCTCCTCAGCCTGGAGTTACACTAATTACAGCTATCAGTTACTCAGCAATCTCTCTCTCTCTCTCTCTCTCTCTCTGCCTGAAGCCCACGTCAACAATCAAACTACACACACACACACACACACACACACACACACACACACTGTCTATCTACCACAAACACATCTGGATGTGTTGCTTATGCGTGGAGATCTGTCACACTCACGCTCGATCGATTCGAGGACTCTCATTGGATTAATTAACGCGTCTATTTGTGGTAAGAATCGCCCCGTTTGTTTGCGCTCGCATTGTGTAATTACACAGTTCTTGTTTGAAATGCCATTCGCAACCAATTCTGCTAATACAACGCAACGGATATATTTAATGAGGAACAAAATGTTTTATTTATTCTGAATTAATGTGTCTGTGTAAATGTGCGTTTCATATCAGACTGGCATCGGAGCTCAGGGTGCGTTTGCAGTGCATTGTGGGAAATCTGAAACGCCAGCGGCGAACACTGTTAAAGAAGGAGAAATGTGGAGGCTGAAGGTCAAGCTCATCTCCATGTATCCCAATGGTGATTATTATTTTTCAAATGTATCATTATTTGCTATTATTGCCATAACCTTTTTTAAAAAAAATTTATTAAGGTTAACCGGCATTAAATTGGCAAGATGTTAGAAAGTCTGCATTAAAACAACAGTAAATAACACACAGATTCCCTTCGAACTTAAATATTTACGTATAACTATTTATATTGTATATAAGTACCAATGAGATATGAGACCCAAAGTTCATATTCTAATATTGTGCATGTTAATACCATAATTTTTACTTTCTACACGTCTATGGCACCATTATCAAGTACAAGTAGGAGCTCTCAGAAATTTCAGCTTATTTATTAAATCATAATTACGAGCTTTACTACGACGACATGAATGCCTTTTACAAGCTGAACCTCCTAATTACAGTAATTACAATATGTGTGAGCACACCTACAGTACAGTCACATGACATGAAGGTAAACCAATACAATATTTCATCTTTTTAGGTGTTTTTTATTATTATTTGTGTTTATTTGTTATTTTAATTCTTCTAATTTTACATTTTTACTATTTAAGTTAGGAAATTATTATTTTTTTAGTTTCCTTGTTGTGAATAAAAAGTGTTAGAATAGATATACTTTTCATTCAGTAAATATACTTGTACGGTTTTCTCAAAAAAATCATATTTACTGAATTGAAAAAAAATGTAAATACAAGAAAAAAGTGCCTATTTATATTTTTATTAGTAAATACGATAAATAAACTACAAGTATATTTACAGAACGAAAAGTTTTTAGAGAAAATATACAAAAAAATTACTTAATTTATATATTTACTAGTAAATATACAGTACAAGAGTAGAGTAGACTGTAAGTGTGCTGCACTGCAAATTATAAAAATATGAAATATTAATTTCAGTGTAAAACTGATTTTTTCATCAACTCACGAACCCCAGTCTGCGAAACCCTGGCCTATAAAACGGACTATTTGGCTATTGGTTAATATTAACCAATAATAATATGAATTAGTTAATATTAATGTTAAACAATGAATCTAAATAACATCAGCTGAAAAGTACATCTGTTTCAGAGGTTGTAAACGTTTTGATTTATATTTTGATGAAGGGACACACACACACACACACACACACACACTGCCCCTATCCCTAAACCTACCCATCATCACACACACACACACACACACACACACACACTGCCCCTATCCCTAACCCTACCCATCACAGGAAACATTTTTACATTTTTAATAAAAAAAATTTTTTATGTTTTTTAAGCTATTTGAATTATGAGGACTTTAAGTTGTAATACCAGTGTAAAACACATGCCATTATACAAATTTGTGTCCTCATAAATCACATAAACAAGCACACACACACACACACACACACACACACCCACTTAAGCCACTATGAGAGAGAGAGACAGAGAGAGAGAGACAGAGAGAGAGAGAGACACACTCGCTGCTTCTGGAGGTTGTATTTGTAAACGAGATTCTACATGGTGTGTCACAAACGTTTAACTAATGTGCTGAGAAGATTTGGAGGGAACTCTGAATCCAACTGTGTTCAGGCTTTAAATTGAACATTACGACATTACATTAAGTGACAAAGTGTTCAAGTTCAAGTGACAAAAAGAAAACTTATAAAAAATTACAAAAACACAACAAAAATATTAAAATGAAAACGGCAAATAAATGAATTAGAATATTACAGAACTATTTATACGAATATCAATAAACACAGTGTGAAGAAGAAGATCCATAAACCCCATCAGGGAACCAGACCTCCATGAAACGCCGCTGATGTTCTCAGGACATTTAAAGGCAACAGAAAGTCCATAAAGTGCCACAATGCTCCGTCATTTTAGAGTGAATAATAATATTTAATGTTTTAGGGTTTGATTAAATCATTTGCTATGATATTATTGGTTAATATAATTTTTTTTCACCCATGCGACTATGGTTATGTCATAAGAACAGTCAATCAAGTTATTACATTTTGATGAAAGATTTTGAAGAAAAAAAAAATTCTTTAGAATAACGTGCACTAAATTATGACAGCATTTATAAAAAAAAAAAATATATATATTTAGTTTTTAAAATGTTCCTGATTTTATATGTATTTATTAAACAGTAGAGCGTTGGTGCTTGCAACGCCAAGGTCATGGGTTTGATTCCCAGGGAAAGCAAGAACTGATAAGAATTTAAATGTGTACCTTGAAATGCAATGTAAGTCGCTTTGGCTAAAAGCATCTGCTAAATATAAATGTATAAATGTAAATATTTCTGAAATATAAATATTCAGTAAAGCTGAATATCATTTGGGAAATAATGAAGTGATTTTATTCATCTGGATTTTATTGGATCATTGCTATTAGATGCATGATATATATCGCCCTTCCTGTCCGTATCGGCAGATGTTTCATACAAAATATATATTTTAATGTGATCGTTATCGGCCCATTAAGTAAATTAGGGCGATATATTGCAGCTGATAAATATTAAATAATGTATTATTTTCTTCAGCTATGCGCACTGTTTGTCATGATGATGTTGAATTGTTTGAAATATGATTGAAATCACTTCAAAAAAGAAAATACAGGAAAGTGCAAAACATGCAACGCACGTCTCTCATATCGGGTACATACAATTATCATGAGAGCATTATAATTGTGTGCTTGGGTCATGGCTTTTAATGGTGAGACTTTCGTTTTTGTAATCAGGCTCTCTAAAATTATATAACAATTTACATTTTGATTTATAGTCCAATATATCGGTTATCGGCTTTCAAATATAAAGAATTATCGGTTATCGGTCTCAGGCAAAATGTTCATATCGGTGATTTTATTGGTTTGTATCAATGTGACCTTTTTTAGCAAGGAAGTGGTTGCAGGTGGAGAAAATGATCACATTTAAAGATTATAAAAACAGACTTTTTTATTTAAATAGTATCATGCACAATGAGAGCAGGGACATTTGTAAAGAAAGTAACTTGGATCAGTATCAATTTCATGATGCCTTTAAATGCCAACTGTGTAATTCATAAAGCAAGGGCAAGCAGTCACAAAAAGACAAAACGAAATACCCACAAAACTGCTTGTTACACCCTTAGCCTTGCACCTCGGGTACGTGGGATGAATGTTAGTGAGTGTTTAACGCTGCAGTCCCAGCTGAAGGAGTGTGTGAAAACAGCTGAATCATGCACTATCTCTGATGTCTCACGGCTGTCTCGTCCTCTTCTCTCAGTGTCTGAACAGCGGATTCTTTAGCAGTGATGGAAACGATGATGATCCTGCAGAGGTAAAATTCTCCATCGCCTTAAAAAGCGCATGGCAGAAAAGAAAAGGAGAAAGAGAGAGAGAGAGAGAGAGAGGAGGAGCCTGCTAAAGTATAATTTTCTAGCGCTCTTATTCCCTATTTAAACCCTTACAGAATCACCACGGTAACCATCGTTTCCAACAAAATACCAAAATTATTTCATAGCACTTCAAATTCAGCTCAAAATACTGAATGTACAAATTTTTAGAAAAATAGACATAAAAAAAACAATAATGACATTAAAATATTAAAGCTTAGCACAAATAAAATAAAAAAAATTACATACACTGTTTTTGGATTGGATTTGCTCAGTATATTAATATTTTTTATTTCTTATGTTCTACCTTCTTTTAATGCTAATGTTGATATTTAAAAACATTTAACCTCTAAAAACAGTGACTTAAAAGATTGATAATTAAAGCTTAGCATAAAAAAGAAACAAGAAAATATATGCAATTTATTATGTTCTATTTTCTTTTCAATTCTAATGTTGAGATTTTTATTAAAAAACATTGACTGAAAAATAGAGTTGGGAATCAAAAATCGATTCCAGTTCTGGCATTGGATACTTGTTATAAAATTTAAATTTCGATTCCGCTTATCGATTTCTGTCCGTGCGCATTTTAATGTGGTTTTGAACCAAGCCAAAGAAGACACAAAGAAAACTCAGAACATGAATACTGAATTGACTGAATTAAATGGAGAAGTACACACAATACAATGTCAAAATATCCTTGGTTATGTCTGAAGTTAGCGTAAACAGTAAAGAAAGAAAACGCATGTGTAACAGGATATTGGATCCGTGCAGCTCTTAAAGTGACAGCAGCCTAATAAACCTGCCATTACCGTTCATCAAAGAACAACAGAAAATCACTCTCTGGTCTCGACTGAATAACTTATGTAACTTTTTTAATAAGCATTCATCTATATTTTATTTATAAAAAGAAAACTGAGTTATTTTACTTGATTTTACTTTTATTTAATTTCAATTTCTAAACTTTGTTCGGTTGTGTTTATTTGTGCTATTGTTAATTTGCTTATTTGTTGTTGTATTGCTGATTGTTTACTTGTCTTAATTAATGTTTGAAATTAAAATTAGTTAAGTCTAGTTTATCCGTTAGTGTTCTTTAGCCTGCTGATTTTTCTTCATAGTACTCAGCTGCAACAGAATGTTTAACAAAAAGCCAGATAAATATGTTTGGTATCTACATGTTTGACTTCTTCTTTCTTTCTTTTTTCATATTTGAAGTGAAAAATTGATAAGCAGAAGCGGAATTGTTAAATTTCAAACAATATCCAAACCTTCTGAAAACCTTTGTTCAGATGCATCTTTTCTAAAATATGAACGCCTGGAGTTTGTCTAATTTAAATTGCTAAAAGGCTCTGAATTTTTAGGGCTTTAATACTGGTGTTTTTCTAATCGATTTTTAGCTTTAAGCTTTAAGCTTCAAACTGTTGAAGATTCTCTATTGGAGAATCAGGGGTCAGATAGCGACTCAGCTTTTTTTGTTAATGCCCCTGACTTTGAAGCAACTTTGAGCTAGTTTGAAATAATCTGCGCCTGTACGTGGGCGGCTCTCGTGGTCTTGGCAGTGACCAGTGAGCTTCTTCAGTGCGTGATATGGCATTCGAGTACCTTAAAACAGTAGAGTCAAGGTCATGGGCTCCATTGTCAGAGAATGCATGAATGCAATGCAAAGTTCCTTTGGGTAAAAGCATCTACCAAATGCATTAATGTAAATATAAATGTTCTCAGGCTTAAGAATTGACAACGAATGCAAAGTCACATAGCGTATCTGAATATTCGTATATACATTCATTCTATTATAATTGCTTGCATTCGTATTTCAGCAAGCCGTGACAGAATAGGATGGAAATGTCACAGGCAGTCTTTCAGTCTGTCATCTCATCCATTATTAATCACAGAATGTGACAGACTTTCGACGTTTCAGCAAAAAGAGTCTGTAGGTGTGACACCACTGCCCAAAATCAAGATGTTTTTAGTCAGCTAGTGGGATGTTTCCTTAATAACTATGGTGATTTGTTGGAATCTATGGTTACTGTGGCGCATTTTTAAGGGAAATTAAAACATCAACCTAATACTCATTTGTAAAACTTCTTTCTTCAGTGTAAGCCCCTTGTTCCCTTATCTATGGCATAACTGATGAGTTTAACATGATAAATGAACTATTGCACCATCAGCTCTCTCTCTTTCTCTCTTTCACTGGCTCGCTTTCTTTCATTGTTCCTCTCACCAATACAGTCAGTAAGCAATGCAAGCAAGTTTTATTCAAGTATGTCTAACTGATGGAATATGTCCTGCTCCCTCTAGATGGCGCTATGTGTGTAAGACTGCAGATGTTGGTGGTTGTGAGTACATTACCATTATAGTTGTGACGATAACCGTCCTGTTCTCCATAGCGGAGTCGTTGCCCATCGAGAGCTCATTTTGGACCAAAACCAATTTATCCAGGTCGTTCCAGTAACCGATCTGCAGATGATAGACGACATGGTAATCAATCCAGTGTGTGTGTGGGTTTCTGGGTGAATTTACTGTGTGTATCTGTATAAATGTTGCTTGTGTGTGTCTAAATGAATGAAAGTGTGTTGTGTTTGACCTTGCGGGGGCCGTTACTCTTTAGCTCAAAGACGTCCATGGTGTAGTTGACTCTGCGTCCATAATGATCAAACTGGATATTCCCAGTGAGACCATGGATTCTCACCTTTACATACACACACACACACACAAACACAAAGAAGTATTAGTAAGACCGTTACACACATCACTTTTGGTAAGCATGGAACAAAAAGTATAATTTATAGCTATTTATTTTGCTGAGTGGATTAAAGATTTAAGATGAGTTAAAAGTAGTGTCAGAGAGGTTAAACCGCTTTGATAGCTAATTTATGCAACATTTGCATCTTGCAGTTTTAAAGCCCCCATGAAGTTTCCGCCAAGTCCTCTGTCATACAGAGTCCCGCCCACTCTCACCTTTCAGGGAAAGCCCCGCCCACTCCCACCTGCATATAGTCCCACCCACTCTCACCTTTCAGGGAAAGCCCCGCCCACTCCCACCTGCATATAGTCCCACCCACTCTCACCTTTCAGGGAAAGCCCCGCCCACTCCCACCTACATATAGTCCCGCCCACTCTCACCTTTCAGGGAAAGCCCCGCCCACTCCCACCTGCATTTAGTCCCACCCACTCTCACCTTTAAGGGAAAGCCCCGCCCACTCCCACCTGCGTATAGTCCCACCCACTCTCACCTTTCAGGGAAAGCCCCGCCCACTCCCACCTGCATATAGTCCCGCCCACTCTCACCTTTCAGGGAAAGCCCTGCCCACTCCCACCTGCATATAGTCCCGCTCACTCTCACCTTTCAGGGAAAGCCCTGCCCACTCCCACCTGCATATAGTCCCGCCCACTCTCACCTTTCAGGGAAAGCCCCGCCCACTCCCACCTGCGTATAGTCCCGCCCACTCTCACCTTTCAGGGAAAGTCCCGCCCACTCCCACCTGCGTATAGTCCCGCCCACTCTTACCTCACTTTCACCTGTCATAGACAGCACCCGTCCAGTCTTACCTGTCAGACAGCATATTGCCCAGCCTCACCCGTTATGTTGAGTCAATCCCACTCACACCTGTTGTACAGACTCCTGTCCACACTGACATTTCAGACAGTATCCTGCCGTCTTACCTGTTTTAGAGCCCACCCACTCCCACCTGTCCCACCCATACTCACCTTTCAGACAGTGTCCTGCCCAGTCTCACCTGCAGAGTCATGCACACTGTTACCTGTCAGACAGCATCCCATTCAGTGGCTGCATACAATATCTCATACTCTCTTGAGTAGGTACTTATTTTGAATAAGTAATTCCTTCACAACCGCTACAATAGTTTGTTGTATATAGTATGACTGTGTGTAGTATGAGTGTAATCTGGATGTACCACATTCATGTACCATATCTCAGAATCTCGCCGGATGAAGTTCATCCAGGTACTTATGCCTACTCTCCTATGAGAACTGTAAATTCGGACATACTACTTTGTCACGTACTGTTTTTCTGCTACTATACAGTAAGGAAGAATGCGATTTCGGATGCAGCCATTTTCACCATTGATACAGAGTCCCACCCACTCTCACCTGTCGAAAAGATTCCCTCCCACTCCCACCTGTCGAACAGAGTCCCTCCCACTCCCACCTGTCGTACAGAGTCCCGCCCACTCCCACCTGTCGTACAGAGTCCCACCCACTCTCACCTGTCGAAAAGATTCCCTCCCACTCCCACCTGTCGTACAGAGTCCCGCCCACTCCCACCTTTCGAACAGAGTCCCACCCACTCCCACCTGTCAAACAGAGTCCCTCCCACTCCCACCTGTCAAACAGAGTCCCACCCACTCCCACCTGTCGAACAGAGTCCCTCCCACTCCCACCTGTCGTACAGAGTCCCGCCCACTCCCACCTGTCGTACAGAGTCCCAACCACTCTCACCTGTCGAAAAGATTCCCTCCCACTCTCACCTGTCGTACAGAGTCCCGCCCACTTCCACCTGTCAAACAGAGTCCCACCCACTCCCACCTGTCGAACAGAGTCCCTCCCACTCCCACCTGTTGAACAGAGTCCCACCCACTCCCACCTGTCGAACAGAGTCCCTCCCACTCCCACCTGTCGTACAGAGTCCCACCCACTCTCACCTGTCGTACAGAGTCCCGCCCACTCCCACCTTTCGAACAGAGTCCCTCCCACTCGTCGAACAGAGTCTCACCCACTCCCACCTGTCGAACAGAGTCCCTCCCACTCCCATCTGTCGTACAGAGTCCCACCCACTCCCACCTGTCGAACAGAGTCCCTCCCACTCCCACCTGTCGTACAGAGTCCCACCCACTCCCACCTGTCGAACAGAGTCCCGCCCACTCCCACCTTTCGAACAGAGTCCCTCCCACTCCCACCTGTCGTACAGAGTCCCACCCACTCTCACCTGTCGTACAGAGTCCCGCCCACTCCCACCTTTCGAACAGAGTCCCACCCACTCTCACCTGTCGAACAGAGTCCCACCCACTCCCACCTGTCGAACAGAGTCCCGCCCACTCCCACCTTTCGAACAGAGTCCCTCCCACTCCCACCTGTCGTACAGAGTCCCACCTGTCGTACAGAGTCCCACCCACTCCCACCTGTCGTACAGAGTCCCACCCACTCCCACCTGTCGAACAGAGTCCCACCCACTCCCACCTGTCGAACAGAGTCCCTCCCACTCCCACCTGTCGTACAGAGTCCCACCCATTCCCACCTGTCGAACAGAGTCCCACCCACTCCCACCTGTCGTACAGAGTCCCGCCCACTCCCACCTGTCGTACAGAGTCCCGCCCACTCCCACCTTTCGAACAGAGTCCCTCCCACTCCCACCTGTCGAACAGAGTCCCACCCACTCCCACCTGTCGAACAGAGTCCCTCCCACTCCCATCTGTCGTACAGAGTCCCACCCACTCCCACCTGTCGAACAGAGTCCCTCCCACTCCAACCTGTCGAACAGAGTCCCACCCCCTCCCACCTGTCGTACAGAGTCCCACCCACTCCCACCTGTCGTACAGAGTCCCGCCCACTCCCACCTTTCGAACAGAGTCCCTCCCACTCCCACCTGTCGTACAGAGTCCCACCCACTCCCACCTGTCGTACAGAGTCCCACCCACTCTCACCTGTCGTACAGAGTCCCACCCACTCTCACCTGTCGTACAGAGTCCCACCCACTCCCACCTGTCATACAGAGTTCCTCCCACTCATACCTGTCTTACAGGTTCCTTCTCACTCTCATCTGTTAAACAGATTTCCACCCACTCCCACATGTCGTACAGAATCCCACCCACTCATACCTATCGTACAATGCTCACTCCCACCCGTCGTACAGATTCCCGCCCACTCTCACCTGGCTCACAGCATCCTATCAGCTCTCATCTGTCTTGCACAATCCCACCCGCTCTCACCTGTTTCAGAGTTCGTTCCATGTCGATGCCCTGATTCCACGGAGCAGCTGGGTTGGCCAGGCAGTCTCCAGCATTGCCTCTGCGAGAGATATCGATCTTCTGTCTGCGCAGATTTCGAAACGCCTCCGCCATCACTAGCACACCATCATACGTCAATGATGATGTGTACTAAAAGGGTAAAAGGAATATTTTGTGTTCATTCACACTACATTACCCATGCTTCCTGTTTACAGTCACACATCAATGTAATGCTGAGCTGTCGTTGTGCCTAAAGTAGATGTAAATGCAACAGAGGGGGCATTCTAGGTGAGTACATTGATTATTGCCTCCGCCTGCTTGCTTGTAAGGCTGTGTGCGTAATGCAATGTGACATAAAACTGCAATGTAGCGATGCCGCTACTTGTTACTGGAAAAGCTATTTAGCTGTAAAGCAGTACAGATTGTTGCTACAAAGCAGTAAAGATTCAGAGAGATTGCTGGGGAAAGCAGTGAAGGGATCTCATAGTTTTTCTCTTTCTCACCAACCTCACTAATAATAAAAATGGATTTTCATCTCTTATTTCCATAAATAAATTCAAAAGCATGGCTATTTGCATGAGTAAATCCGGCCCAATAAGACAGAACGATCCTCAGCGGGCGCGTCTGCACTGACACAAGACATTATGAATGAACTTGATCAGCGGAAATGAAGATTTATGGTTGTAGCAGAGGTATAATAACATCCAATTAACATCGATGGAAAGACAGAAACAAACAACAATCATTAAAGGGGGAGTCAGTGAGTGAGATGCAGAAAATCAAGAGCGCTCAAGAGATGGAGGTAGTCAAGGATCTTGCCTCTATAGTGTGCTCTAATAAACCTGTAAAGATTGGTTTGATGTTCTCTGATAATTTATAGCAGGGACTGCAGGATGGAAGTGCTAATCAATGGGAGTAGAGAAGGAT
Source organism: Semotilus atromaculatus (assembly GCA_031834385.1). Classification (NCBI taxonomy): domain Eukaryota; kingdom Metazoa; phylum Chordata; class Actinopteri; order Cypriniformes; family Leuciscidae; genus Semotilus; species Semotilus atromaculatus. The sequence goes on along the minus strand of JAULUF010000015.1, from coordinate 1,411,573 downwards.
CTCCATGTTCTTAACGGAGGGGAAAATATACTTGTTTTGAGCTGAGGACAGCACAATGAGGTGAGGTTATGCAGCACAAAATCATCTTAATGAGTAGATTTGTACTGTTTTCCAGTTAGGGAGAACTGTAAAAATTGTGTGTGGTACCACAAGAGCTTGATTTCACTTACATGTGGTCCTCACATTTTAGATATGTAGTATGTGTAGATATATTTAATTGTGTCCCATTTATTTCAATGTTTTTTTTGTTTATTTTAAATGTAAAATAGGGAGCACATCTGCTCCATGGATAAAAGCAAATGTCACTTCCTCCCAAGGCTGTGAATTTGTCTCTTTGAAAATTAAAATGGTATCCCAGTCACCCTAGTGAAAAAAACACCTATACCAAAATGTATTTAAAATATGTTACATTCATACTATAGGTATACAAACCATTACCATATTTAATGACATATCGCTTGAGACTCGGGCTACTGATATTGTACTTAAACTTTATTTTGGAGTTTTTAATTTCTTAATATTAAGCCTAAATGGGTTTTAATACCACTATTAGTAAGGATACTATGATCTCTGTATAATATCAGTCTTAAAATGCAAGATATTTAAAGCATACTTGCAATAGTTAAATTTGAGCAAAATCAAATATATTTAAGTATATCTTTAGTAGGACCTCAGCACTATTTCTAGATAACTAAAGTGCATTAAGTACAAAATTAGTTGTTCCAATTTAGCAGACTTAAAGTATACCAATCTAGTATACCAAAAGTACAATTGCTAGGTATTTACAGTATATTAAATGTATTTGATGTATTTGTAGTATACTTAGAATAAAATAAATGCATTTCGGTATATTTATTTTTCACTAGGGCATCAAAACAATGTAAACATTGACTTCATTTCACACATTTCCCAACAGACGAGTTAAAATGTGTCTCCGGCTGCAGTCTGTCATGGCGTAATTGACTCAAATATCACTGGGCAGCTTCTCATTGGCTCAAGCTTGACGGAGAACGTGCCCTGTCACAGTCTGATTGGCAAAACATCTGTGACTGGACTTCTGCCACATGTGTCTGCCAGTATTATAGCATCAGATTTGCAACCTGCTGTTTGCTGCGCAAAGAATGATGATTTCAAAACACACATTTCAAGCTGATTCGTTAGTGTTTATAGCACAAATCTTTCAGCTGTTACCTAAGTCTTTTAAAGCATGTGCAAATAATGGCGCTTTGAATTCATAGGGTTTGTTATTCTGGTTTATTGGTGTTTGCATTTGGGTTTAATTATGTAGTGAATGTATTTGCGTTTACCCTGGGTGGGCTCTCAGATCCTGGATACTCCCTCTGGTCTAGTTTATTCCAGCGTTGCATTAGTTTGATCACCATTGGTTTACTGAAATCCACCAACTGGAAACCGGTTACGTTTGCCCCGCCGTGCATAAACCTCTCAAGAGAAATATCCTTAAAACCCTGTCAGGGGAGAGAGGAAATTAGAGTGAGGGCGAATGAAGCCGATTCACTGAAAAGGTGGAGATGGAAAACGGGAGATGAATAGAACGAATGTGAGGCAGAGTGAGTTATAACATTTCTTAATATCCCACATGCTGACACACGAACAAAATGTCAACACAGAGTTAAGGCACAGCACAAATAAGCCACGATAAATCACTCGTAACAAAGTGCAGGTTCAGCGGTCCATCATAGTCAGAGTCTCCGAAAATGAAAAAGACGGCAAATTCCCTGAGACTAACTACAATTTCAGATGAATTTATCACCCAAAAAGAAAACATATGAGATGTGCGAAACTCAACACCATGTTTCTAGGGTGTTGAGGACGTGGTTTCTTAATAAACAAAGTAAAAAGTCAAGTCTCTGTGATATTTTATGTAAATTTTGCAGGTGAAAATGGTGCACCTGCTCACTTAGCACACATGGTTTGAGGATTATCTGGAGCACAAACGTGCCAACATGCATGTAATTGTAGTCTGGGGTTTTATTCAGGAAAATAAAGTGGCACATCGCTCAGCTCCATCACAGAGAATTACAGCCAGAGGACACGCTGTCCTCTACATTTCATCCGCTCTCTCTCGCTCGGCTGGATAAACCAGTGCCAGGACTCACCAGGTTAGCGACGATGTAGTGGTATCCTTTTACATGTTTCCCCACACTCACAATCTGAGAGAGAGAGAGAGAGAGAGAGAGAGAGACAAAGAGAGAGAGAGACAGAGAGAGAGAGAGAGAGAGAGAGAGAGAGAAAGAGAGAGAGAGAGAGAAATGCTTTTTAAAGTCACCATGAAATCAAAATGAACAATTGTTGTTTTTATGGAATATTGCCGTTTATTATGAATTATTTATCCTTGCAAATCATTTCTTCTTTTTTTTTTATCCTTGTTCAAAATAATAATCAAAATAACTCCCCCTGGTTCTTGCATCTCTTCTCTGATGATGAGGGCGGGGCCAACCTGTCACTCACATGAGATCCACCAATAGCAAACCACAACCATCCAATCAATTCCCCACGGACACAATCAAGCCCCGCCCTAATAAAAATAAGTATTATTCATCACAATAGAAAAGACTAATTGAAGAGACTAAATGCAGTTCAAATTTGAAGAAATTCATAGTTTTAACCTGACAAAGCCTTCTTTGAAAGTTTAAAATATAGTTCATATGAAGTTTTTATAGGCCTGGATAGAGGAATGTTTTAAATGCATAAGTGAAATACAAATTTATATATTTTATACACTTTTTTATATTATTATTTATTTTTCATAAATTAAGTGTTGTGGATCAGGATGGTAGAGGGATGGTTTTTATCCGTAGAGGGATTCATTTTGAAAGAAAACTTATAAACCTTTAAAGGTTGTTAACCCGTGCTGTATATGTTTGTGTTGAAGACATTTGCCTGCATTATTTCAACCCTATTTTTAAAAAATAATCCTGTTCAATGGCAGAATCCCTGGTTAAAAACTACATTACCCATGATTCTGCTAAAACTCCTCACCAATTAGAGAATTGAAACATATGTGTGCGTGTGTGTGTGTGTGTGTGTGTGTGTGTGTGTGTGTGTGTGTCCATATACAGTCATGTGAAAAAGAAAGTACACCATTTTGAGTTCTATGGTTTTATATCAGGACATAATAAAAAAAATCATCTGGTCCTTGGAAGGTGTACAGTATGTATACACATACAGGTGTACACAATATTGTGCAAAAGTTTATAATTATGAATTATAATGATTATGGCTTACAGCTTATGAAAACCCCAAGTTCAAAATCTCAGAAAATTTGAATATTACATGAAATCAATAAAAAAAAATTAAATACAGAAATGTCGGCCCTCTGAAAAGTATAATCATGCATATGTATATAGTTATATATACTAAATATATTTGCATATTTTGCATAACTTTTGCACGAAATTCTAATTTTTCGAGTTTCACCTGTATACCTGTACATCATATTTAAATCCATCTTTATATCAATAGTTGAATATTTATCTATAGTTTTTTTTTTCTATACTTACTTTTTTTGCTTGAAATCAAAGTTTGTAATGTAATGATTCTCCTCGTAGCTGATTGGTTTGGTTCATGGCTTATAACACTTTAACAAAGACTTCGAAAAATTCTTATGGAAGAAATGAATGGAGAAAATACTTCCAGTTCAACAACTTTTTGTGTTGAGGCCAATTTGATTTCAAAATTACACTCATGATTTTATAAGGAGCCATTTTCCTGTGCTTTCAGGAGTCCATTTTGGTGTATTCATGCTTGAGTTTTAGTAAAGGAAAAATAAAAAAATTAAAAAACCATATATTTTTTTAAAGGTACAATATGTAAGAATTTTGTAAAAAAATATCCCCAAATATCTTGCACAGTGTGAGATATTTCCTACAGTTGTGTACTTACAATATCCCAAAAGTCTCCAAAGATTTTTCAGAGAAATTCCCATTTCAAATAATATAATAATATTAAATAATATTATTAAAATAAAAATAATAAATCTGTTAAAAAGATTAAATCAGATTAAAAAATAATTAAACATTGATCAAACAGAAAAAAATAAACATTTGAATAAAATTAAATAAACAATTCATTTTACTGCACTATAATGACTAGAAAAAAATATTATAAAGTAATTTAATTTGAGATTTATAATATTACTTTGTCGTTGTTGGGTTAAATTTCAGGATGATCATATTTGGGAGTCTGTATCTGTGGCAAATACAGGGGAAACTCAAAAAATCAGAATATCGTGCAAAAGTTCCTGTATTTCAGTAATTCAAATTAAAAGGTGAAACTAATATATTTAGTATATATAACTATATACATATGCATGATTATGCTTTTCAGAGGGCCGACATTTCTGTATTTAAAATCTTTTTTTTATTGATTTCATGTAATATTGTAATTTTCTGAGAATTTGAATTTGGGGTTTTCATAAGCTGAATTTGAATTTGGGGTTTTCAAATTTTTCGAGTTTCAAAAGATGGAAAAGCCCTGGTCTAGTGTGTAACCGGTGTGTGTGTGTGTGTGTGTGTGTGTGTGTGTGTGCACAACATCTGCTCAAGGAACACGCTGGCAGGACTGGCAGCTCGTGTAGAGAGAACATTCTGTTGATGTTGTACCTGACGATGTCCAACTGCGAGACGGAGTGTGTGTGTGTGTGTGTGTGTGTGTGTGTGTGTGTGTCTGATTGTATTTGCCAAATCTACTGTCAGGCTGATAGATGAGCACCTTTCGAGGTCTGCCCGAGGAACAGACGGACCGTGCAACAATCAAACACACCCTGCGATCTCAGGGTTCATAGATCAGACACACTGAGAGCTGAGCTGTGACTCAACATCATTACGGCTGACACACTTTACCCCACAGCGCTTATTAATGCACACCCGCCGTCGTAACGTTTTCAATGAGTCTCATGACCAGCAAGGCTGCGTTTTTTTCTATCAAAAATGCAGTAATATTGTCAAATTATTTCAGTTTGAAATAACTGAATATACAGGTGAAACTCGAAAAATTTGAATATCGTGCAAAAGTGTGTGTATTTCAGTAATTAAAATTAAAAGGTGAAACTAATATATTCAGTATATATAACTGTATACATATGCATGATTATACTTTTCAGAGGGCCGACATTTCTGTATTTAAAATCCTTTTTTTTTTTTTTTTTGATTTCATGTAATATTCAAATTTTTTGAGATTTTGAATTTGGGGTTTTCATAAGCTGTAAGCCATAATCATCAAAATTATAACTTTTGCACGATATTAAAATTTTTCGAAGTTTCACCTGTATATAAAAGTGTTATTATCAGTGTTGAAAACAGTTTATTTTTCAGGATTGTTTAATGAATAGAAGGTGCAAAAGAACAGCGTTTATTTGAACTAGAACCGTTTGACGCGTTTTTCTTTTCTGACAAATAAATGTGAATTTCTCGTCCCAGGAAACACGGAGAACGAGGATTTACAGCGACCAGGGCTTGACATTAACACCCGCCAAATGTGTGTGTGTTTCCTCAGTGGTGTGTAACACAGTCACTCCTCTGGCCACTTTGGCGGGTTGAACTATATATAATATACATTTATCTCTCTATCTCTCTCATTTATCTCTTACATCTATCTCTCTTTCTCTATCTCTCTCTCTCTCTCTCACTCACACAAACCCGCCTCTCCTCACTCACTCGATTAATTTGAACATATTGAGCATAATTTTACTAATTCCCGCAGATTTTGTGCTCACACCCATAGTGCAGCTATCTGTAAAATAATAATAAAACAGTATAATGGATCCGTGCGTCAGCTCTTAAAGTGACAGAAGCCTAATATTCCTGCTGCCAAATTAAAAATATCTATTTTGCAGTTTTTCCCCATGGAATCGATACAGCCCTGTTACTGACTCAGGACAATACAAAGCAGGTTTAAAATAGTTGCCTTTGCTTTAACTCCAGCTCCGGTCGCTGTGATGTGTCAGTTTCAGTCTTGTGCTCTCGTCTCTCTGTCTCTCCGTACATCGGGTTACTGAGAGTTTCACTGCACATGACAGGCAGAAGTGTGTGAGGAACAGAGAACAGAGAGGAGGGATCAGAGCGTCACAGAGGAAAGAACAAATCGCAGGCGAGAAGGAAAGCACTGATCGTTCGTCTCGCTCTGTGATCCTCCAGCTCTCTGTGATTTGTGTTTTTATGCCTTTCCTGTAAAGGTGCTGTAAGCGATTTAGTATTCTGGAGTGCCACTCATAAACTGCTCCTGCTACCTGACAGATATTACTGGAATAGGTTTTGTGTGTGTGTGTGTGTGTGTGTGTGTGTGTGTGTGCTCGTGTTTATATTACATTGTGGGGACCAAATGTCCCCACAAGTATAGTAAAACCTGAAATCACCTACATTGTGGGGACCAGTCAGCGGTCCCCATGAGGAGAACAGCGTATAAATCACACTAAGTAATGTTTTTTGAAAATGTAAAAATGCAGAATGTCTCCTGTGATGGGTAGGTTTAGGGACAGGGGCAGTGTAAGGGGACAGAATATACAGTTTGTACACTATAAAAACCATTACGCCTATGGAGAGTCCCCACAAAGATAGCGAACCAGACATGTGTGTGTGTGTGTGTGTGTGTGTGTGTGTGTGTGTGTGTGTGTGTGTGTGTGTGCGTGCGTGTGACAGTCATAGGCTCTGTAAACAGCAACAAATGAGTGTGGGAGGCGGCCTGTGCTATTACAGCCAATCAGAGAGGCTATCTGCCTGTCAATCATTGTGCACTTTTCGGTTTATTGACATGACATTAGTTGAGAAGTCTGGTGTGAGTAAGCAAAACAACTGTTTAAAAATATATTTTTAATTGTCTAAATATTTAAAAATCGTAATATATATATATATATATATATAAATTAATTGTAGAACAATTTCAATGTCATTTAAGCAAAACAACTGAAAGCACTTGCAGCACTATACATTTTAAAAACAGTATAAATTATGTTTTTTCAATATTTAAAAAATATTAGAAATATTTAAATATTATATATATAATTTATAACATTTTTTAAATAATTTTTAAAATATAATATTTATAATAATTAAATAATAGTATAATAATTTCAATGTCATTTAGCAAAATGGCTCAAAGCGATTATAGCACTATACAATATTTTTTTTAGATATTAAAAAATATTAGAAATATTTAAATATTAATGTTTACACTTTATAATATTTATAAATGTCTACATATTTAAAAAGCATAAAATATATATTTTTAAACTCAAAAGCACTTACAGTGCTATATTTATACATATTTAAAAACATACATTTACGAAAAATATTGCAGATTAATTTTAACGTCACTAGATCTTTATAGTGTGGGCGCTAAATTTAACCATCATAGAGTGAACGTTTATAATTTGAATCTTAAAGTGACAGCGCACACATAATATTCCATTATTATGTCATTACTGTTAATAAAACAACAAAATACAGCTTTAACAAAGATACAACTATATTTCATTTCTACAGTGAAACTCCTCCCCCCCCCCACACACATGTATATATATATATATTCATTTATTTTTTTTGCTGATCCGAAAAATGATCCGATCCGTTGCTCAAAAACCATAAATGATCCGAACCGTGAATTTTGTGATCCGTCCCACCACTACTAAAATAATTTTAATATGTGATTATTTTAATTTAATCTATATAATAATTTTAATTTAAAATGTAAACATTTAAATGCTCAAAAAATTATGACATTTTTTTTTTTTATAAAATTTTATACAAATAAAAATGTCTTTATGGAGGTTGGGATTGTGTACATGGGGTGTGTTGACTGTAATACTGTAATGTTTGTGCTCACCTGCTCTAGAAGGTTCTGGAGTCGTTCTGCCTCGAGGTCGATGACGAACTTCTTCTCCTGTCGCCGGTCCAGGTCCTCCAGAAGCCGTCGGTAACTGGCGTCGTTGAAGTTCTCCACACAGATGGCGCTGACCTGCCACCCGTTCTGACCCGCCTTCTCCATGATGGCCTGCAGGATGGCGTATCCTAGCAACAACAACACAAAAACACACTCGTGTGTGTGTTTAATGCTACAGTATGGCCGTTTCTCAATATGCGTTCTTTTCTGTACTTGTGTTCTTGTGGACTTGTGAAACGTCATCTTTTGTGGCCCAAGTACTGTCCCAATACACAAATTTGCATTTTGGCAAGAACGGTTAAAAATTGCGGAAGTGTTCTTGACACGCCCATTTTACCGAGGATGCATCGGTTGGTGAACTTGACGGCAGAAATATCCCAGCATTCATTTCAGCATTCGAGGAAGGAGCGGGAAGAAAGGCAGGACAACAGTAAGTCGTTTTTCTACAATTTCGTATGCTATTTCATCACTAAATTCACTTCTGAGAACATTTGATGCGAGAAAGTAACTGTGTAGATTTTACATATTGGCATTTTTACGAAAATGTATGGCGAGTCGTAAATGTTTGGGTTCTGCAGACGGCGTCTGTGGGGGGTATTATTGGTAATCGAACACATCGTCTCAAACTGTCAGACGCGTTCTGTGTGCTCGTCACCTTGTAAGTTCATTAAGAACAACTAGCAAGAGCGTTCTGCCCAAGAACACAAGTCCGTTCTTTGCATTCTTGGTTTTGAGAAACACCTTATATCTTTACCTCGACATGCGTATATTCGTCGACCTCAGTTATAGACATCGAATGGAGCGCGGATGGACACGTTTGCTAAGACACGCCTCTTAGAAATGTTGCCTTTTAGAAGAGATCTCGACAATCGGAGATCTCACGAACTCAATCATTTCTCATCAAATCCAAAAAGATGATCAGATAATAGTTCTACCCCCTTATTGTATGTCAACAGTATGTCTCATTTGTAGGGAAAGTTGTTTCCGCCACGGAATAAAAATAAAGTAATTGCGACTTTTTATCTCACAATAGCATGTTTATACAGTACTGTGCAAAAGTTTTAGATCGGTAAGATTTTTTATGTTTTTAAAAGAAGTCTCTTCTGCTCACCAAGGCTGCAATTATTTGATAAAAAAATAAAAAAAAAGTAATATTGTGAAATATTATTACAATTTAAAACAGCTGTTTTCTATGTGAATATATAGTGAAGTGTAATTTATTCCTGTGATCAAAGCTGAATTTACAGCATCATTACTCCAGTCTTCAGTGTCACATGATCCTTCAGAAATCAGGATAATATGATGATTTGATGCTCAAGAAACATTTATGATTATTATCAGTGTTGAAAACACTTTTTTACATTTTTATTTCATGATGCTATGATGAATAGAAACTAAAAAAGAACAGCATTTATCTGAAATCTAAAGCTTTTGTAACATTAAACTCTACCCTTCAAAAGTTTGGGGTCAGTATGAATTTAAATTTTATTTTTGGGGGAAAGAAATATAATACATCAATACTTTTATTCATCAAGGATGAGTTAAACTGATCAAAAGTTACAGTAAAGACATTTATAATGTTAGAAAATATTCTATTTTAAATAAACGCTGTTCTTTTGAACTTTCTATTCATCAAAGAATTTTGGGAAAAAATTTTTACACAACTGTTTTCAACATTGAAAATAATAATGAATGTTTTTTGAGCATCAAATCATCATATTAGAATGATTTCTGAAGGATCATGTGACACTGAAGACTGGAGTAATGATGATGATAAATTCAGCTTTGATCACAGGAATAAATTACACTTTACTATATATTCACATAGAAAACCGCTGTTTTAAATTGTAATAATATTTCACAATATTTCTGGGGGTTTTTGTATTTTTTTATCAAATAATTGCAGCCTTGGTGAGCAGAAGAGACTTCTTTTAAAAACATAAAAAATCTTACAGATCTAAAACTTTTGCACAGTACTGTATATCTCACAATTCTGACTTTATATCTCGCAATTCTGACTTTATATCTCGCAATTCTGACTTTATATCTCGCAATTCTGACTTTATATCTCCCAATTCTGACTTTATCTCACAATTCTGACTTTATATCTCGCAATTCTGACTTTATATCTCGCAATTCTGACTTTATATCTCGCAATTCTGACTTTATATCTCGCAATTCTGACTTTATCTCACAATTCTGACTTTATATCTCGCAATTCTGAAAAATATAGTCAGAATTGCGAGATGTAGACTTGCAATTGTGAGATAAAAAGTTGCAATTATCTTTTAAAATGCTTTATTCTGTGGCGGGAACAAGCTTCCATACATTTGAGTCTGTTTTTTAATAAAAATGGGAAACAAAGTTGATACATAAGAGATTTATACTACCGGTCAAAAGTTCGAAATAATTAAGGTTTTTTATATTTATTTGAAAGAAGTCTCTTCTGCTCATCAAGGCTGCATTTATTTGATCAAAAATATTTTTTTGAAATATTCTTACTATATAAAATAAGTTTTCTATGTGAATATATAGTAAAGTGTAATTTATTCCTGTGATCAAAGCTGAATGTTCATCATCATTACTCCAGTCTTCAGTGTCACATGATCCTTCAAAAATCATTCTAATATGATGATTTGATGCTCAAGAAACATTTATGATTATTATCAGTGTTGAAAAATATTAACTTTTCTGTGGAAACCGATACATTTTATTTTTCTTTGATTTTCAGGATTAGAAATAGAAAGTTCAAAAGAACAGCATTTATTTTAAATAAAATCTTTTGTAACATTATAAATGTCTGTCACTTTTGAATTCACCTTTCCAAAGTGTGTGTGTGTGTGTGTGTGTGTGTGTGTGTGAGTGTGTGAGTGTGTCTGTGTGTGCGTGTGTGTGTGTGTGTGTGTGTGTGTGCGCGTGTGTGAGTGTGTGAGTGAGTGGGTGTGTGTGTGGTGTGTTTCTACATGTTGTGTGTTTGTGTGGTGTGTTTCTACAGGCGTGTGTTTGTGTTGTGTGTTTCTACATGTGTGTGTTTGTGTTGTGTGTTTCTACATGTGTGTGTTTGTGTGGTGTGTTTCTACAGGTGTCTGTTTGCGTTTGTTTGTGTGGTGTGTTTCTACAGGCGTGTGTTTGTGTGGTGTGTTTCTAGAGGTGCGTGTTTGTGTGTATTTGTGTGGTGTGTTTCTACAGGTGTGTGTTTGCGTGTGTGCGCTCTGGCTTCATCTCCTGTCCAAATGTCCCGTGTGTGTTCTGCCTCGGTGTGCCAGTTATGTCGGCCAAGAGCAACAGATGTCCTTTAAATTGGCCCTTAGTCGCACCGCAGGACTTTGGACATCAGGACAAATGCAGTGTCTGAATGTGTGTTTGTGCAGCAACACATATAACACAAACCACAACACACACACGTCTGTGATGATCACACAGATGACCATGAGCTCTCTCTCTCTCACACACACACGCACGCACGCACACACACACACACACACACACACAATAATAAGGAAATTGGACCAGCTGTCCTGTGAGTAAACACAGACTGCCAACAGAGACCTGGAGAATCCTCAGTACACAATCCTCAGTGTGTGTGTGGACTGCTTCTCCTCATGTCGTGTGTGTACTGTACACAGTATGTGAATTTATTCAGGCATGCAGAAGCAAATATCATTGATCATCTCCTAACAAGTCCACATATTAAGGTCTATTTAGATTAGATGGTGAGCGAACAATCAGTTCTCGTGATCAACATGTTGGATGGAGGAGAAATGAGCAGGAATAAAGATCTCAGGCTATGTTTACACAGAGACGATCTGAGGAGGAAACGCAAAAGTGGCGTTGCGTTATCACTTTTTATTCTGCGTTTAGACAAGCGTTATGGGGGGGAAATCTGCGAGTATATGGTGACGCAAAAGTGTGTGAAATTGGATGTAGTGGGCACTCCAGGCGCTAGGGGGCGATGTGGAGCACTGCCACACAACAACACCAATATCTGAGAATATTTTGTACAACTGCTGAAAAGACTCTTGTATGTTTATCAGCGCTGCGAGGGACACTTGAAGGACCGACGTATGGAAATAATCCGACATGTTGGTTGTTATTTTCCTGTACTGGCGCACGCCTGTGACGTAAACGCGTACGCGACGAGAGCCACCGTGAACAGATTTGTGTTTTTATCATAGACAGTAAAAGAAATGGACACAGCGACCCCATAGACTTCAACGGAGAAAAGTGAAGTCAATTAGAAACACTCACTTCCTGATTGCCAAGCGTACTGAGCCGGCTCACACTGAGCTGGACGACGTAGATGTGACGTAAGACACCTGACTGACAGTGGTACGTCTTCTACTAGCTGAGCCAAGAGAAATCTGAATATATATATATATATATATATATATATAGAAAATATTTTGTCCCGGTGCTTTTATGGACTCTCTATGGGCTTCTCCCACGACTTTATTGGACTTCATCCCTCCTCGCCTCCACAATTGCCTCATAGACAGTAAAAGATTCCCCGCGAGCTTCTCCTCCTGTCTGTACGGTAATTTCTCGACTGTGCGATAGAGAGTCGCGTGTTATGATGCAATCGTTAGCCTATTTTTACTAAAACTGCTTCTACGAGGCCATAACGTAAGATACAAGGTAATGGAGCCCTTTATACATTGTCGTGTTTCTTTAGAAATAAATAATGGACAAATGGAGTCTTTAAACGCCTCAGATGTAAAGTTATTCGCTGTCAAAGTGACGCCAAAATGTTGATGATTTAATTTGTTAATAATATGTAAAAAATAAAATAAAATAAAAATTATGATTAGATGCATACATCTGATATGTTTAGGGAAAAAAAAATCTTTTAATGGTAAAAATGTCCCTGGAATCAATTTAAGGTGGCAAAAGTTAATTTTGTGTCACTGCTGTGAACCAACATGAGGAATATGAAAACTTGTCCTAAACAAAACTATTAATCGTCATCAACAATATCCCATAAAATATTGAGATATCATTTTTTGTGAATATCGCTCACCCCAAAGACATTTCTGATAATTTCATTGTTGTTTTCAGTATAAATGTAAAAGTGTATTTTTAATAAGCTTTCCTGTGTTGATCATGCTACAAGACAAACCGATGTTTGTTGTTTTACATGTGAAGTCTGAGTAAAGTCCTGTTCAAAAGGGCGGCTTTTAGCAAAATAAAAGAGTTTAATGAAAGAATTTTAGTGTTCATTTATGTTTAGTTAAATCGGCTGAGAATCAAAGGACTAGATTTGTCTTTTCCACAAGCATCCTGACTCCATTTCACCGCTGCCAGTGATGCTAACGTCTCCAGACAAGCCGGACGTTCCCCTGCGATTAGCCGTTTCACATGTGTGCTAGCGAGCCAGACGTTTTAGCGGAGGGGGATGTTTCCGCAATGCAGATCTGCCGACGGAGGTGTGAGGTCACCGCAAGTGTCTCCGAGCCGGATAAACCGCAGGGAATCAACAATAAAGCAAGCAAAATTGACTGGAAAAAACATTATGCTGCGTCGTTCCTCAGATAAAGCAACTTGCATTGAAAGACTAGGGGTCAAATTCAAGCCTCAGCTCTTATTAATCGAGAGAGGAGATGAAGAAAATGAATGCGAGAGTAGATCCATTAGCTTCTCTTTCTCGCCTTTCAGCAGGAGATCACGGATGACCGGCCCGTGTGGCTCTGGGCTCGAGGATGAGTTTACGCTCCACTGACCTCAGCACTGGGAACAACAGCAGGAGGGACTGGGAGATCTCAGGCCTTCAGTGGCCCGGCGCTGGGCTTAAACTGGGCCGAAGAAGACCCAACTGCAGCCTGGCAAACTATATCAAGAAATTCTCCTTTCCTGAAAGGCGTGACACACACAGACAGGTCTTCTCGCTCCAGGACTCCCATGATGCCAGGCGAGAGAATTAGCCCGCAGCTGTGCTACAAATGTGTGCGCACTTTTGGGGAACGAGAGATTGATGTATTTTTTGTCTGAAAAAAATCGTCCGATGACGCAAAAATCAGCATTTTTCGTCATTGGAGGATTTTTTGTCCAGAGACTAAAGACTACAGCCAGTAGTAGCGGCTGTCCCGCATGTTCTCCATAGAGGGTGGATCTCACTCACAGAATACACACATAGTGTCAGCCATCTTTTTTTGGAAGCTAAGCTAGCAGGCTCTTGTTCTGTGGAGAAAGCTGAGTAGTAACGTTACGGGTTACCATCCTCTTTTTCCCGGACATGTCCGGCCGTCGAGATCGTCCAAAATGTCCGGGATTCAGCTTCTGCTTTCTGCAGTCGCCATTCATTGTTCACATGCACACGTTTTGTTTCAATCTAACTGAATTCATTCCGATTGGTGAATCTGAATGTAGTGTTTACATGAACGCTAAACAAGTGATCGATTGATGTGCGTTATCCACATAAGTCAAAAAAAAACAATTCTGTCTTTTCTCAGTCTAGAAAGCTCCAAATTCAAAAATAATTTCACATTTCTTCTACATAAATGACCCATTTTAAATACACATTCATCTTTCCAGAGGTGAAGTATCCCTTTAATAAATCCATTTAGAACTCATTTGGATGGTTAAATAACCTGTTCTGGTGAGAATGGTGACTTTCCCCGATTCCCCCAGCATTCCCCGGTGGAAAACCAACCAAGCAAGTGAGTTTTTTACGGCAGTGTTGTGAAATATACGGCCACAGCTCGTGGAGACAACATGCGACAACAAAAGTGAAAATCAGCGCAGAAATTGCTGAGTTCCCCTTTAAAAAGAAAGGTTTCTCGCAGTGATGACATAGAAGAAGCGTTTTTTAGCTCTTTAAAGAAGCTTTCAGTGAACATTCTAAAAAGAACCTTTTGTGGAACTGAAGGTTCCATGGATGTCTTCATGGAACCATCAATGCCAATAAAGAACCTTCATTTTTAAGAGTGTATTGGTGAAGGTATAATTGTGTAGATTTAAGCTTTTAGTATATTTATATTCATTTGTTTACATGTTTATCAGTCTGTCTTTATAGATTTGTGTTTTCGATATATGTACAGTAGCCATCTGGTGTTGATCCCAAAAATATCGAAAATAAACATTTGACTAATTTATAGTCAATAAGTCATTGGTGATGAATCAGAATGATGCTCATGAATCCTGATGTAACATCAAACAGTCCCTCCAGTTTTCCGTGATTCCACGATACAACGCAAAATCAACAAAATTATGAATTTTTTGCTATCCGGCATAATTCACCATTTTAGCTCTAAAATGACTTACAGTGTCTTTATTTGACAGTGTCCTTGTTACACATGATACATGCAATTACACTGTAGTAGTAAATGATGCATAATTACATGCAACTAACCCTCAACCAAAAGCTAATCCTCCAGTAAGTACATGTAGTTAATTATTATTACTCAGTTATTAGATGTATATTTACACTGTAATATGGACACCTTAAAATAACATGTAACCACACTTTAATTTACAGTCTTGTTTCCCATGTACATACTAGTGAGATGAACTGTGACTTGGAATCTCATATGGTCCGTTGTTTCTGGAAGAAAGCACTGAACGCATAATATTTTAAAAAAACGCAACAAAGAAAATAAATAAATAAAAATAATTTTTAAAAAACGCAACAGAGACTTAGCACGGCGTTCGTGGCTCGACTAGTCGAGACTGTTTTCCAAGATGGCTCCTGCCTGTATGAACGAAGTGGACTGTCTTTATAAAGTATCTTCTTATTAAACTGTCTGTACACTTACAACGTTCTCAATGCTTCGGTTTGCATGTAGAGACCCTCATTATGCTGCCGTGTGTGTAAGGCTATTTTGAGCCTTGTTAGAGGTTTTAACTAGCGATTTACTTTTACTTATTCTATGCCCCATATACTAGCGTTATAAGCTAATCTGTTTTTAGAGATAAAACTCTTTACATTCGATTATCATGAAAACGCATCCCAGAAAACGATCGACTCGGCAACCATGTGTTAATTACCCCTAGGTTCATTTTTCACCGGAATTGTCCTTTAACCCATGTAGTTACTTTATATTACAAGTACTTTCTTAAGTAAGTACACTGTAAGTGTACTTTTAAATAAATGTCAGATTTAAAATGTGTTTAAATGTGTCTTTTTCTCTTAATATTCAGTAGAAAAGAGAATTGCACCACAGTTTCACAGCATATGATTGGCTGTCACACTTTCATACGCATGTGCTCCATAGTCATGCAGAGAACCTACTTTGACTGTATAGACAGAAAGCTATGTAATATTGTAAATACCTTTATTTTACTAGGTAAGTTAAAGCAAATTTTTTTGTAACCTTGTTTTAAATGATTTCAAACTGAAACTGACTTATATTTTGAATCTCTTAAGTTGTTTAAAAATAAGAAAGCTACGCTAATAACTGATATATACTCAAAATGTTTCCTTTAAAAGAATGAAAATTAATGCTAACTATACAACCTATTGAAGTATGTAATTATTATTATTTTATTTTATTTTTTATATTCTCCTTGCTCAATGGATGGTTTACGCTGTAACAATTGTCTGTTTTGCTGTTCGAATTGTCAATAAATTTTTTTTTAAATAGTCATGCAGAGAAAGTTGATAGGTTTGCCAACTCGAAGCCTGTAACCCTTTGTTTGTTCAACTACGGGCCCATGATGAGTGCAGTGCTGACATGAAGCCATGATATGTTTGATGGATGTGTCTGTGACGCTCCTCACCTCTGTCGGTGTCGTACAGGAACACGAAGCGGCTCCAGTCGTAGTGGTCGAGGAGGCTCATCAGCGCCCCCCGGATGGAGGGCCGGAGCTGCAGTACGAACTGAGTCTCTCCCTCGGCCGGGAAACTGGGCGTCACCAGAGAGATGTGCAACGCGCTGCAGAACGACGTCAGCGTGTGGACCGAGCGCTTATCGTACAGGCCGAAGATCGCAAACACCCCTCTGGAATACTGCGAACAGACTGCAGAGGAAGAGACTGTAAGTGCACACAGAACAAGAAGGAAACTCAAACATAATACACACAGGGTTTGAAACTTAAAAAAAAAAAAATTCTGAAACTGTTATATAATGTTTATCTAACTTCATAAAAACATTTGTATTCTGCCTTTCAGCTGATCAAAATGATTTGTTCTTTAATCCCTTCCAGAAAACATCACGATGTAACATAACATGGCTTTATTTTACATATCATTTACATTCAACGTCACTGAGCACAAAGGCAGCGGGCATCATCAGATCACTCTTTTTAAACGGTTCTGATCAAGTCCAACTACATAAATAATGAACAAATAAAAATATAAAACAACATGAAATTAGATCATTGACATAAACCCAAAACTTTTATATTTTTAGAAAGGAAACCACCACAGCAGGAAACAAGTTGATCAATTCTGTTCAATTTTCAGTTTATCCATTTGTTTTCTGACAGGGAACGAATCACCGCTCCAGATTTTGATTGACAGCTGTGACCGTGTTTACTCCTTTCTTTTCAATCATCGGATAGGATTTAAAAAACGGCTGTTGTATTTGCACTTGTTAAAAATAGGTGAAAAATTATGCCGCAAAAAGAATAAATAAAATGCTTAAAAAGGCAGAAGAACGCATGCACGTTTTCTTAATATAATAATTAAAAACTGATGAAAATGTGGATATTTTCTCAATATACCAGCCATTCAGAATCTTTACTAGACAAAACAAAATGATCAGAAATAAACCAGATTAATAGTAACTTCTTAGATATAAATATATTTTTTTAATTAAATCTGATTCTGAATCATTGGATGGCTTTCAGTTTTACTACAGCAACATCATTGTTTGCAGATAAAATATAGAAATATAACAAATTTCTTTGTGATTTTGCTTATAAAACAGCATTTATTTCATTGTAATTTTCTAATATAGCTCACTCTAAAGTGATAACATAAATACATTCCTACTGTCTGTGTTTTTAATGTTGTTATTTTACATCATCACTTTATTCAGTGACTCTATCAAAGACAGGTGACAGGAGTTTTCAGGTAATGTTTAAAACGTATATTAGTCAGGCTACTAGTTTAGCAATTAAATTAAAACTGGAATAGAGAATTGTGAATTTTCATTGGTATCTAAAATGTTATTTCATGGCTGGTAAAATAATATTTATGGACAGTAAATGTTATGACAGTAAAAGTTAGTTTTAGGCTCTGTGTGTGTGTATATATATTATTATACATTACAATGTAGTTTTTGAATTACATTACATTGCATTATTGTTTAATATTCATTTAAAAATGGTCAAAATGGCAGAAATCTTACAGTAACCTACAATAGCAATAATTGTCTTCATACAAAATATTTTTTCTTATTTTTATTCTTTTGATTATACGGTGAAACATGCCTATTCTTGACAGGTTTCATAAGATTTAAGTTCAATAGTAAACACATTTCCCATGTTTTTCTGAGAGAGAGTGAAAGAAAGAAAGAGACTTCAGTAGTCAGTGTTTAATCTTCAAAGGAGTCAAGCACACACACACACACACACACACACACACACACACACACACACACAGGCACTCACACACACATACACAGGCACTCACACACATTCACACACAGGCACTCACTCACACACACACACAGGCACTCACACACATTCACACACAGGCACTCACACACAGGCACTCACTCACACACACTCACACACACTCAGTCGGTTCTTTGATGTAAGTTTAAAACGTTGCGTTTTCTGTCGCTTTCTATGAACGACATCCTGTGGTTTTTCAGTGCAGGATCAAACAAGCTGTTTTTGCTCTCCTCTTTTATTTGTCACTCATGTGTTTCTATCATAACAGTCTTTCTCAGAAACTCAATTTCATCTCTATACAGCATTTGTCTGTGTGTTTGTAAAATATTGATAAAACGATGAGCATCTATGTGAAAAAAATCCATCCCTCTGTTGGCATGATGGAATTATTGATGATGAAAAAATCATATGAATTTCTCCATCATAATGCATAATGTCTGATTCATCAACAGACCAATTAATGGAGGGACGAACCGTCTGTCCAGTTATTTATAGACTGAACGACACTCTCGAGTCCCGGGAAATATCCGTCACCATGGAGATACAGGCGACAGTTTGTAAAAGTGCTGTGATGATCAGGATGGACGGGTTTTGGAGGAAGAATAATATTTTATTAATACAATGTTAACTGAAAAAAAAAAAAAAAAGTCTTGTGATGGCTTA
This sequence comes from Semotilus atromaculatus, assembly GCA_031834385.1. NCBI lineage: Eukaryota > Metazoa > Chordata > Actinopteri > Cypriniformes > Leuciscidae > Semotilus > Semotilus atromaculatus. The sequence goes on along the minus strand of JAULUF010000015.1, from coordinate 1,392,460 downwards.
TCAGAGACTAGAAGGGAAACGGTTGTTGCTGATGTGGAGAAAGTTACTATATTTTGATGAAACATTATGAATTTCAGTTGTTTTTATGAAAACTAAAAAAGATCATTACTTTGAATAAAACAATATAAAAGTGTTCACATTCATTACTCAGGTAGAAGTATAGATACTAGGGTTTAAAAAGACTTCTGTAGAAGATGAAGTATCAACTCAAGCTTTTTACTCAAGTAAAAGTGTAAAGTACTGGTTTCAAAACTACTTAAAGCTACACTGTGTCATTTTTTTTTGTAATTGGAAATCTGGATAGGTTTTTTTTTATTTTATTTTTTTATGATGACAATCCAGAATGAAAACAAGCAGAAATGAAATTGGATTAACGAGGCTATCACCCAAAATTTCTAGTAAGGTAACGAAGTATTATATATATCAGAGGTGTCAAGTAACGAAGTACAAATAGAGAAATGTTGAAATAAAATAAGCTTGAGTTTTATATATATATATATATATATATATATATATACAGTAGGCTACTGTGCAAAAGTTTTAGATCGTAAGATTTTTTAAGTTTTTAAAAGAAGTCTCTTCTGCTCACCAAGGCTGCAATTATTTGATAAAAAATAAATAAAAAAAACAGTAATATTGTGAAATATTATTACAATTTAAAACAGCGGTTTTCTATGTGAATATACAGTAAAGTGTAATTTATTCCTGTGATCAAAGCTGAATTTATCATCATCATTACTCCAGTCTTCAGTGTCACATGATCCTTCAGAAATCATTCTAATATGATGATTTGATGCTCAAAAAACATTCATTATTATTTTCAATGTTGAAAACAGTTGTGTAAAAAATTTTTTCCAAAATTCTTTGATGAATAGAAAGTTCAAAAGAACAGCGTTTATTTAAAATAGAATATTTTCTAACATTATAAATATCTTTACTGTAACTTTTGATCAGTTTAACTCATCCTTGATGAATAAAAGTATTGATTTATTATATTTCTTTCCCCCAAAAATAAAATTTAAATTCATACTGACCCCAAACTTTTGAAGGGTAGAGTTTAATGTTACAAAAGCTTTAGATTTCAGATAAATGCTGTTCTTTTTTAGTTTCTATTCATCATAGCATCATGAAATAAAAATGTAAAAAACTGTTTTCAACACTGATAATAATCATAAATGTTTCTTGAGCATCAAATCATCATATTAGAATGATTTCTGAAGGATCATGTGACACTGAAGACTGGAGTAATGATGATGATAAATTCAGCTTTGATCAAAGGAATAAATAACACTTCACTATATATTCACATAGAAAACCGCTGTTTTAAATTGTAATAATATTTCACAATATTACTGGGTTTTTTTTGTATTTTTTATCAAATAATTGCAGCCTTGGTGAGCAGAAGAGACTTCTTTTAAAAACTTAAAAAATCTTACCTGCCTAAAACTTTTGCACAGTACTGTATATATATAACTCAAGCTTATTTTATTTTAGCTAGTTACCAGGGCAACATTTCTCATTTTCATTTACACTTTAAAAAATACAATTTCTTAATGTTTCAGATACAAAAGGTTATTGTTGTAAGGTTATTGTAAAAAAAAATTTTTTTAGTAATGTTCAACATCTTTTTCAGTGTAGGTTAAGTTAATATTAATAACTAAACCTGAAATAAAAATGTTTACACATATTACCATCGAATACAAAAACCCACTTTAGGATCCATCATACTGTTACATGATCGTTTCATTCTCAACTGTTTACCTTCACTTAAAGTCCCCCTGTGGTGAAAGTCCAGCTTTTAATGTAGTTTATATGTCTATGTGGTGTTTTTAATGTGCTTTAAGACAAAGCATGTGTAGATTCATAAGTCGACAGCATTGCTGAGTATTTTCTGCTTAAAACTGCAGTGAACCAAAGACGGTGTGAAATCGCTGGTGTTTCTGACGTCACAAACGACCTTGTGACCAATCAGATCAACGTGTGATCGTCAACCAGTGGATCTCTGAGTGATGAGTGAGTGGAGGCGGGGCTCATTTGCATATTCATAGAACCGCGCATACTAAATGAGGTAAGGGTGTCGAGTTACATTCAAGGAAAAAACTTTTAAATATGTAATTTTGGTGATCAAAGATGAGTTTTAAGGGATAAAATTATTGACTACAAGGAGACTTTAAAGCATAACTCACTGTGTTTATGTGATAACTCGCCAAGACAGGCATTTTTATATTATTTTTTTGTTTATTTGACTTCTTTTCCACGGCTTATTACAATCACCTGACTGTATTCTGCCAGTTTATCAACCAATCACCTGACTGTATTCTGCCAGTTTATCACCCAATCACCTGACTGTATTCTGTCAGTATATCACCCAATCACCTGACTGTACTCTGCCAGTATATCACCCAATCACCTGACTGTATTCTGTCAGTATATCACCCAATCACCTGACTGTATTCTGTCAGTATATCACCCAATCACCTGACTGTATTCTGTCAGTTTATCACCCAATCACCTGACTGTATTCTGTCAGTATATCACCCAATCACCTGACTGTATTCTGTCAGTATATCACCCAATCACCTGACTGTATTCTGTCAGTATATCACCCAATCACCTGACTGTATTCTGTCAGTTTATCACCCAATCACCTGACTGTATTCTGCCAGTTTATCACCCAATCACCTGACTGTATTCTGTCAGTATATCACCCAATCACCTGACTGTATTCTGTCAGTATATCACCCAATCACCTGACTGTATTCTGTCAGTTTATCACCCAATCACCTGACTGTATTCTGCCAGTTTATCACCCAATCACCTGACTGTATTCTGCCAGTTTATCACCCAATCACCTGACTGTATTCTGTCAGTTTATCACCCAATCACCTGACTGTATTCTGCCAGTTTATCACCCAATCACCTGACTGTATTCTGCCAGTTTATCACCCAATCACCTGACTGTATTCTGCCAGTTTATCACCCAATCACCTGACTGTATTCTGCCAGTTTATCACCCAATCACCTGACTGTATTCTGTCAGTTTATCACCCAATCACCTGACTGTATTCTGCCAGTTTATCACCCAATCACCTGACTGTATTCTGCCAGTTTATCACCCAATCACCTGACTGTATTCTGTCAGTATATCACCCAATCGCCTGACTGTATTCTGTCAGTTTATCACCCAATCACCTGACTGTATTCTGCCAGTTTATCACCCAATCACCTGACTGTATTCTGTCAGTATATCACCCAATCACCTGACTGTATTCTGTCAGTATATCACCCAATCACCTGACTGTATTCTGTCAGTTTATCACCCAATCACCTGACTGTATTCTGCCAGTTTATCACCCAATCACCTGACTGTATTCTGCCAGTTTATCACCCAATCACCTGACTGTATTCTGTCAGTATATCACCCAATCACCTGACTGTATTCTGTCAGTTTATCACCCAATCACCTGACTGTATTCTGCCAGTTTATCACCCAATCACCTGACTGTATTCTGTCAGTATATCACCCAATCACCTGACTGTATTCTGCCAGTTTATCACCCAATCACCTGACTGTATTCTGCCAGTTTATCACCCAATCACCTGACTGTATTCTGCCAGTTTATCACCCAATCACCTGACTGTATTCTGCCAGTTTATCACCCAATCACCTGACTGTATTCTGCCAGTTTATCACCCAATCACCTGACTGTATTCTGTCAGTATATCACCCAATCACCTGACTGTATTCTGTCAGTATATCACCCAATCACCTGACTGTATTCTGTCAGTTTATCACCCAATCACCTGACTGTATTCTGTCAGTATATCACCCAATCACCTGACTGTATTCTGCCAGTTTATCACCCAATCACCTGACTGTATTCTGTCAGTTTATCACCCAATCACCTGACTGTATTCTGCCAGTTTATCACCCAATCACCTGACTGTATTCTGCCAGTTTATCACCCAATCACCTGACTGTATTCTGTCAGTTTATCACCCAATCACCTGACTGTATTCTGTCAGTATATCACCCAATCACCTGACTGTATTCTGTCAGTATATCACCCAATCACCTGACTGTATTCTGCCAGTATATCACCCAATCACCTGACTGTATTCTGCCAGTTTATCACCCAATCACCTGACTGTATTCTGCCAGTTTATCACCCAATCACCTGACTGTATTCTGTCAGTATATCACCCAATCACCTGACTGTATTCTGCCAGTATATCACCCAATCACCTGACTGTATTCTCCCAGTTTATCACACAATCACCTGACTGTATTCTGCCAGTTTATCACCCAATCACCTGACTGTATTCTGCCAGTTTATCACCCAATCACCTGACTGTATTCTGCCAGTTTATCACCCAATCACCTGACTGTATTCTGCCAGTTTATCACCCAATCACCTGACTGTATTCTGTCAGTATATCACCCAATCACCTGACTGTATTCTGTCAGTTTATCACCCAATCACCTGACTGTATTCTGTCAGTTTATCACCCAATCACCTGACTGTATTCTGTCAGTTTATCACCCAATCACCTGACTGTATTCTGTCAGTTTATCACCCAATAACCTGACTGTATTCTGTCAGTATATCACCCAATCACCTGACTGTATTCTGCCAGTATATCACCCAATCACCTGACTGTATTCTGCCAGTATATCACCCAATCACCTGACTGTATTCTGCCAGTTTATCACCCAATCACCTGACTGTATTCTGTCAGTATATCACCCAATCACCTGACTGTATTCTGCCAGTATATCACCCAATCACCTGACTGTATTCTCCCAGTTTATCACCCAATCACCTGACTGTATTCTCCCAGTTTATCACCCAATCACCTGACTGTATTCTGCCAGTTTATCACCCAATCACCTGACTGTATTCTGTCAGTTTATCACCCAATCACCTGACTGTATTCTGTCAGTTTATCACCCAATCACCTGACTGTATTCTGCCAGTTTATCACCCAATCACCTGACTGTATTCTGTCAGTTTATCACCCAATCACCTGACTGTATTCTGCCAGTTTATCACCCAATCACCTGACTGTATTCTGTCAGTTTATCACCCAATCACCTGACTGTATTCTGCCAGTATATCACCCAATCACCTGACTGTATTCTGCCAGTTTATCACCCAATCACCTGACTGTATTCTGTCAGTATATCACCCAATCACCTGACTGTATTCTGCCAGTATATCACCCAATCACCTGACTGTATTCTCCCAGTTTATCACCCAATCACCTGACTGTATTCTGCCAGTTTATCACCCAATCACCTGACTGTATTCTGCCAGTTTATCACCCAATCACCTGACTGTATTCTGCCAGTTTATCACCCAATCACCTGACTGTATTCTGTCAGTTTATCACCCAATCACCTGACTGTATTCTGTCAGTATATCACCCAATCACCTGACTGTATTCTGCCAGTTTATCACCCAATCACCTGACTGTATTCTGCCAGTTTATCACCCAATCACCTGACTGTATTCTGCCAGTTTATCACCCAATCACCTGACTGTATTCTGTCAGTATATCACCCAATCACCTGACTGTATTCTGTCAGTTTATTACCCAATCACCTGACTGTATTCTGTCAGTTTATCACCCAATCACCTGACTGTATTCTGCCAGTTTATCACCCAATCACCTGACTGTATTCTGTCAGTATATCACCCAATCACCTGACTGTATTCTGTCAGTTTATCACCCAATCACCTGACTGTATTCTGTCAGTATATCACCCAATCACCTGACTGTATTCTGTCAGTTTATCACCCAATCACCTGACTGTATTCTGTCAGTATATCACCCAATCACCTGACTGTATTCTGTCAGTATATCACCCAATCACCTGACTGTATTCTGTCAGTTTATCACCCAGTCACCTGACTGTATTCTGTCAGTTTATCACCCAATCACCTGACTGTATTCTGTCAGTTTATCACCCAATCACCTGACTGTATTCTGTCAGTATATCACCCAATCACCTGACTGTATTCTGCCAGTTTATCACCCAATCACCTGACTGTATTCTGCCAGTATATCACCCAATCACCTGACTGTATTCTGCCAGTTTATCACCCAATCACCTGACTGTATTCTGCCAGTATATCACCCAATCACCTGACTGTATTCTGCCAGTTTATCACCCAATCACCTGACTGTATTCTCCCAGTAACGCTCACTTGACTAACATCCAGTAAACCCGATGGATAGAAACAAGTTTTGTCCTACATTCTTCTTCTTGCTGAATATCTCGCTTCACTCAGTATTACGTCAGGTTCGTGAAAAGCGTTTCATGTTGACTTCAGTGGCATCAGAGACGTCTCTCTCTCTCTCTCTCTCTCTCTGTCTCTCTGTCTCTGTCTCTCACCCTCTCTCTCTTTCCTTCTCTCTCTCTCTCTCTCTCTCTCTGTTAAAAGAGGTCTTGTGTTATGTGACTGTTATAGTCGCTTGTCTTGTGGGGAAAGAGAAGAGTGGATCTTTTTTAACACAGCCTTGAGGTGTCTGAGCCTCATGTTTTTAAGTGTGTGTGTGTGTGTGTGTGTGTGTGTAACAACCCTCAGGGGTGTGATGAAAACGCAGTCTAACACTGATGTCACTCTGCTAAACCTTCTAAATTTAATACACCCGTCGACCTGACCTTTTGTCAGCCCACACTTGCTTTATCAATCTTTTACATTCTGATGAATGTATTAAATCACCTTCAGCCACAGAAATAATTGAGCTCATCTATGTGGACTCTCTATTTCTTATATTCATTCAGAGATGTCAAACTATTCCACCTTTCCCTGTTCTTACTCTTACAGTGACACCACGTCCTAACCGGATCCAGGAGTGTGTTCCTCGTACAGCGTTGTAACTCGCTGCTTCACTACTGGAGTACCATACATCGCTGAAGAAATCATCTAGTCACGACGGTGTCACGAAACCATTTTGTCGCAAATTGGTCGTTGAACCACGTTGGTTAATGATGTCACCTCAGCTAACAATTTATGGTTCCCAGAAAGTTAGTTTTTGGTTGCGGGAACATTCCCTTAAGGTTTTGTTTAGGTTTTGGTTCCCATGGAAAGTTTTTTTAACGTTCAGGGAATGTTATAACCCTGAGGGAACGTTCCCTAAACGTTAGTTTTTGGTTTGGTTCAAACCTTTAGAGAACCATAAACTAACGTTCCCTAAACATTCTGTGTTAGTGGGGACACAGGTGTTGGAGTAATAACTACTTTAATTAATCTTTTTGAGATCGAATTAATGCTAGATTACGGACATATAGTGTAACGATGTGGCTGAAGCAGGATCAAAATGCAGCAGTTTTTATTAAATAAACTCAAACTTCACAAATTCAGAAACAGACTCGGGAACAGGACAACCAACATACAACGTTAAGAATTAACAAAGACTGAAATTAGACACAGGGCTTAAAATACACAGGCAAACAAGATAAACAAGATAACAAGGGGCCGTGGCTAATTAGAAACACCCGGGGAGACTAATAAACAAGAAAAACTACAAAGGACTACAAAACATGGCACAGGACAGGAAATGACAAAAAGTCCACACAACACAAGGGGAACACAAGACAGGAATTATGACGCATTGCATCTGAGGACTATTTCTAATTTTTCTCAGTTAATTAGCTTTATTTCCAGATTCAATCATAGGCTCGTTCTTGCGTACTAGAGCACGTTCGCACATGCGCACTCTTCAAAAAAAGGACGCTTTAAATCTATCGACAAACTAAAAGACGTAAATTACATTTGTATGTATTCTTAATAAAAGATACAGATTGCACTGAATGCCAGCTAGCTGATTTGGCTCAAGATAAGGATATATTGAGTCCACGTGTCATGTAAACAAGAAACTGCTTCTAACCACAGGTCGAGAGCTGTCGTACCAATCACACAAACTTGTTCGTTTGAACCATGACTCGTTGAACTATGATGATAACGACGCAAATTGCGACCATAGTTGGCTAACGATGCTTTCGGGAAACACACACAGATACGCACATTTTCAGTGTCATTTTCTGTTCTCACTGTGCACAGTGACTACATTCACAGCCAATGAGAATGCACTGTTATGTGCCACAGGGACCAATGAAATTCCGTTGTGGGCGGGGCTACCTGGTTCATTAGAGTCCGCCCCCTTTTTTAGCTGCGCTGGTTCCAGAAGTATTTATTCCATTCATTTTTCCCATAGAGTTGAAAATTGAGAGACAGAGTGAGAGACAGAGAGAGTTGTGTGTGTGTGTGTGAGAGAGAGAGAGAGAGAGAGAGAGAGAGCTGTGTGTGTGTGAGAGAGAGAGAGCTGTGTGTGTGTGTGAGAGAGAGAGCTGTGTGTGTGTGAAAGAGAGAGCTGTGTGTGTGTGTGTGTGTGTGTGTGTGTGTGAGAGAGAGAGAGATAGAGAGAGCTGTGTGTGTGTGTGTGTGTGTGTGAGAGAGAGAGAGAGAGAGAGAGAGAGAGATGAGTGGCCATCAGGTCTACGGGTCACAAACACACGGATTCATCATTTACCCAAATCCTCATCGCTCCACAGAGAGGCTGTAAAAACACACACACACACACCTTCTGGTTTTGTGTCGAGTGATTCAAAACTGGTTTTGCTTCAGGACAGATTTTCATTGGACATCATGTGGCGACCGGCGCGATACCAGGAGTATTTATTGTACAAAAGTAAAAAAAAAAAAGGAATATTACAGTTTTAATCTGTCTAATTTCACTTACCAATACACATAAATGTGTGCCAATTTCATGCCATCAACAAGTACAAATATGGAAAGTGTTTCTCCTCCCTTTTAAAAGTGCATTAGCCTATTTACTGTCTTTATGAGACACAATTATTTGGTTAATTGGATTTTATTACTTATTAAGGGAACAACAATGCTAAATAAATAAATAACAGACCTGTGATCATGTATGGTTCACGTCCCACTGTTCGAGAACGACTGAGACTGTGTAACGGTTATACTTTTATTACCCATAATTAAATTAACCAAAGAAACCACATAAACAGCAAAACACATACATTATCCAGTTATAAAGCGAGGAGAAACACTCTCCTTATCTTCTGTTGCTGATGGCATAAAATTGGCTCATGTTTGTTACTTAGTATTAGTCAGTTAACAGATGAAAATGAAATATTGTGAAAAATGTATGTCATTTTTATTTTTACATTTGTACAGAACAATTAATAATTATTGTATCCTATCAGTCGCTACATGACGTCCAGTGAAAGGATGTTTTGAAGTTTAAAAAACACATTATTGTAGTATGTTTTATAATAAAATATTTTAGTTTTTCTACTTAAAAAATTCACGATTAATTCGATGTTACTTGCTGTTTCTTTGTAAATGTTTGTGGAGTTTACTGGCAGTGAAAGTTGTACAGAGTAAAGCATACACCGTTTTTTTTTTAGTGTAAAGAAAAATGAATACATACTGTTGCAAATGTATTACTCTGTGTTAGTTAACGCATTATTGTAAAAATGCTTCCAAAATCTAAATATCATTTGTGGTTCATTTATCTCACTGGATGAACTGTAATGTAGGGTCTAGTTGAGTGCATTGCACTGTGGGATATGGAATCATTATGTCTGTAAATGTAATTGGCACACAGAAATATTTGTGTACAGCGTTCTGCAGAAATAAAACAAATAGTGTGACTTTCCACGTCAACGTGTTTCGCCAAGAGGATCAAGTCTTGTCTAGTTTTAGATCTGAAAATACTCACTGTTGTAACATCTGGTCTGTTGTTAAATGTATAGACACACACACACACACACACACTCACACACTCTAACTCTCTCTCTCTCTCACACACACACACACACTCACACTTACTCTCACACACACACACACACACACACACACACACACACACACACTCAAACTCTCACACTCACACTTACTCACACAGACACACACACACACACACACAGCTTTGTTTTTGTGATTTATGAGGACATTCCATAGGCGTAATGGTTTTTATACTGTACAAACTATATATTCTATCCCCTTACACACACACACACACACACACACACACACTGCCCCTGTCCCTAAACCTACCCATCACAGGAGACATGCTGCATTTTTACATTTTTAAAAAAACATTGTTTTTTATGTTTTTTAAGCTATTTGAAATATGAGACTGCAATGTCCTCATAAGTCACGTGTAAGTTGTAATACCAGTGTAATATGCATGTCATTATACACATTTGTGTCCTCATATATCACAAAAACAAGCACACACACACACACACACACACACACACAAACAAACAAACAAACACAAACACACACACACACACTCTCTCTCTCTCTCTCTCTCTCACACACACACAATCATTCACACACACACACACACACACACACACACACACACACACTCACTCACACACACACAAACTCTCTCTCTCACACACACACTCACACTTACTCACACACACTCACACTTACTCACACACACACACACACACACACACTCACTCTCACAGACACACAAACACACACACACAAACACACACACACAAACACACACAGACAGACACACACACACACACGCACACACACTCTCTCTCTCACACACACACTCACACTCAAACTCTCTCTCTCTCTCTCTCTCTCTCTCACACACACACACTCACACTTACTAACTCACACACACTCACTCACACACACACACTCTCTCTCACACACACACACACACACTCAAACTCTCTCTCTCTCACACACACTCACACTTACTAACTCACACACACTCACACACACACACACACACACACACAAACACACACCAACAGACAGACACACACACACACACACACTCAAACTCTCTCTCTCTCTCTCTCTCTCTCTCACACACACACACACTCACACACACAGACACACACTCTCTTTCTCTCTCTCACACACACACACACACAATCACTCTCTCTCACACACACACACACACACACACACTTCCTGCACTAAGAAGTAATGGTAAGCCCACTTTTAGCAAAGTGTCATGACTTGATGTTTTCATTACCATGACAATGCAAGGGTCAGTCAAGAGTGGACCATGGCAACAGGGTTTAACATGAGTGCCAATAAAGTTTAATCCATTAATGGAATAAGCTTTATACTGCCATGGAGAGAGGGAGAGAGAGCAAGAGAGAGAGACAGATGGACACAGAGAGAGAGACAGAGAGAGAGTAATAAACGGTAGCACAAACTCTTCTGTATTATTTTTATCATAGTTATTTTTGATTTAGATCTCTGGATACAAACGGGTTGTTAATCTCAAAAACTTTTAAACTTACTTTCTGACCATGTACGTAAGCAAAACGTGTGTGTGTGTGTGTGTTTGTGTGTGTGTGTGTGTGTTTGGTCTTCAACAGAATGAATCATCAAACTATTTCTGCTGCAGCAAATCAGCCATCATGTGTTGCCAAGGTAACCAAGTATATACACACGCACTCTCACTTTTTGTCTCATAGGCACACACTGTTACACACACAGATGGTTGAGACACACACAACACAAGTTCAAGCTTTGTACCTGGATTGCTGCGGGCTGGTGCATCTGTGCTTGTGTTTTGATTTGTCAGTCAAACCAATGACAGTTACATTTTTATTTGTAAATCTATTATATTATAACCTGCATACAGAAATTGAAGCCTGTTAAGATTTTTCAAATTATTTTCATGATAGTTAAGCAGATTTTCCCTCAAATTTGCATAACGCACCCAGACTGTTTGTTTATATATACGTTTTAAATTCATTTTTCAATACTATTTTAATAAATAAACTATATTAATTATGATTTTTATATATATTCAGAATTACACAAAACTCAGATTAAATATCTACATGTATTATGGTATGAGAATTTGTTTAATTTGCTTAATTATCATGAACATTTGATAAAATTCTGCAAATAAAATGTATTAGGGGTCCTAAAAATAATCTTTATTTGCAAAATATAAAACATCATAATTAATTTTTTCTCTTTTGGTTTCACAGTGAAATCTGACCTGTTTTCACAAGATTCACTCGCTAATTCCTCATGGTTTTGTTCAGGTGCTCTGAATAATTAATGATGGTAATGATTAATGAATAATTGATGTTGGTAAACTGAATGAAATCAGTAAACATACTATCCCAGCTGGAATATGTTCATTTTAGACCTTGAAACATTAATGCAGAAAACAAGTGTCATCTGATTTGGCTGCAGTTTCATATAATGTAAAAAAAAATAAAAATAAACATCTGATCTTAAGGAATGCACTTTCACAGAAGATGCAGACACATCACACCTTCACACACACCCCTCACTGAGGCCCAATTAAAGGAAAAGTTCAGGTCTAAAAATAGAGGCTCATCATTATCAGTTGCCATTCAGAGGTGTGTTTGTGCTTAAGGAAAGGTCACAGCAGAAGATGACCTCTGTTTCTGGATCCTTCTCATTCACTTGTTATGGGAAAGAGAGACAGACAGCTACTGAAAGAGACAGACAGTTACTGAAAGACAGACAGCTACTGAAAGACACAGACTGAAAGAGACAGACAGTTACTGAAAGAGACAGTTACTGAAAGACACAGACAGTTACTGAAAGAGACAGTTACTGAAAGAGACAGACAGTTACTGAAAGAGACAGTTACTGAAAGACAGACAGCTACTGAAAGAGACAGTTACTGAAAGACACAGACAGTTACTGAAAGAGACAGACAGGTGGTGAAAGAGATGAAAGAGACAGACAGCTACTGAAAGAGACAGACAGCTACTGAAAGAGATGAAAGAGACAGACAGCTACTGAAAGAGACAGACAGCTACTGAAAGAGATGAAAGAGACAGACAGCTACTGAAAGAGACAGACAGCTACTGAAAGAGATGAAAGAGACAGACAGCTACTGAAAGAGACAGACAGCTACTGAAAGAGATGAAAGAGACAGACAGCTACTGAAAGAGACAGACAGCTACTGAAAGAGATGAAAGAGACAGAGAGCTACTGAAAGAGACAGACAGCTACTGAAACAGACAGCTACTGAAACAGACAGACAGTTACTAAAACAGACAGCTACTGAAAGAGACAGACAGCTACTGAAAGAGACAGACAGTTACTGAAAGAGACAGACAGCTAATGAGAGAGACAGACAACTACTGAAAGAGATGAAAGAGACAGACAGCTACTGAAAGAGACAGACAGCTACTGAAAGAGACAGACAGTTACTGAAAGAGACAGACAGCTACTGAAAGAGACAGACAGCTACTAAAAGAGATGAAAGAGACAGACAGCTACTGAAAGAAATGAAAGAGACAGACAGTTACTGAAAGAGACAGACAGCTAATGAGAGAGACAGACAGCTACTAAAAGAGATGAAAGAGACAGACAGCTACTGAAAGAGATGAAAGAGACAGACAGCTACTGAAAGAAATGAAAGAGACAGACAGTTACTGAAAGAGACAGACAGCTAATGAGAGAGACAGACAGCTACTAAAAGAGATGAAAGAGACAGACAGCTACTGAAACAGATGAAAGAGACAGACAGCTACTGAAAGAAATGAAAGAGACAGACAGTTACTGAAAGAGATGAAAGAGACAGACAGCTACTGAAAGAGATGAAAGAGACAGACAGCTACTGAAAGAGACAGACAGCTTCTGAAAGAGATGAAAGAGACAGACAGCTACTGAAAGAGACAGACAGCTTCTGAAAGAGATGAAAGAGACAGACAGCTACTGAAAGAGACAGACAGCTACTGAAAGAGATGAAAGAGATGAAAGAGACAGACAGCTACTGAATGAGATGAAAGAGACAGACAGCTACTGAAAGAGATGAAAGAGACAGACAGCTACTGAAAGAGACAGACAGCTACTGAAAGAGATGAAAGAGACAGACAGCTACTGAAAGAGACAGACAGCTACTGAAAGAGATGCAAGAGGCAGACAGCTACTGAAAGAGACAGAGAGCTACTGAAAGAGACAGACAGCTACTGAAAGAGACAGAGAGCTACTGAAAGAGACAGACAGCTACTGAAAGAGACAGACAGCTTCTGAAAGAGACAGACAGCTAATGAGAGAGACAGACAGCTACTGAAAGAGACAGACAGCTTCTGAAAGAGACAGACAGTTACTGAAAGAGACAGACAGCTACTGAAAGAGATGAAAGAGACAGACAGCTACTGAAAGAGACAGACAGCTACTGAAAGAGATGAAAGAGACAGACAGCTACTGAAAGAGACAGACAGCTACTGAAAGAGACAGACAGCTTCTGAAAGAGACAGACAGTTACTGAAAGAGACAGACAGCTAATGAGAGAGACAGACAGCTACTGAAAGAGACAGACAGCTTCTGAAAGAGACAGACAGTTACTGAAAGAGACAGACAGCTAATGAGAGAGACAGACAGCTACTGAAAGAGACAGACAGCTTCTGAAAGAGACAGACAGTTACTGAAAGAGACAGACAGCTACTGAAAGAGACAGACAGCTAGTAACAGAGACAGACAGTTACTGAGAGAGACAGACAGCTACTGAAAGAGACAGACAGCTACTGAAAGAGACAGACAGTTACTGAGAGAGACAGACAGCTACTGAGAGAGACAGACAGCTACTGAAAGAGACAGACAGCTTCTGAAAGAGACAGACAGTTACTGAAAGAGACAGACAGCTAATGAGAGAGACAGACAGCTACTGAAAGAGACAGACAGCTACTGAAAGAGACAGACAGCTTCTGAAAGAGACAGACAGTTACTGAAAGAGACAGACAGCTAATGAGAGAGACAGACAGCTACTGAAAGAGACAGACAGCTTCTGAAAGAGACAGACAGTTACTGAAAGAGACAGACAGTTACTGAAAGAGACAGACAGTTACTGAAAGAGACAGACAGCTAATGAGAGAGACAGACAGCTACTGAAAGAGACAGACAGCTTCTGAAAGAGACAGACAGTTACTGAAAGAGACAGACAGCTAATGAGAGAGACAGACAGCTACTGAAAGAGACAGACAGCTACTGAAAGAGATGAAAGAGACAGACAGCTACCGAAAGAGACAGACAGCTACTGAAAGAGATGAAAGAGACAGACAGCTACTGAAAGAGATGAAAGAGACAGACAGCTACTGAAAGAGACAGACAGCTACTGAAAGAGACAGACAGCTAGTAACAGAGACAGACAGTTACTGAGAGAGACAGACAGCTACTGAAAGAGACAGACAGCTACTAAAAGAGATGAAAGAGACAGACAGCTACTGAAAGAGATGAAAGAGACAGACAGCTACTGAAAGAAATGAAAGAGACAGACAGCTTGTAACAGAGACAGACAGTTACTGAGAGAGACAGACAGCTAGTAACAGAGACAGACAGTTACTGAAAGAGACAGACAGTTACTGAGAGAGACAGACAGCTACTGAGAGAGACAGACAGCTAGTAACAGAGACAGACAGTTACTGAGAGAGACAGACAGCTACTGAAAGAGATGAAAGAGACAGACAGCTACTGAAAGAGATGAAAGAGACAGACAGCTAGTAACAGAAACAGACAGTTACTGAGAGAGAGAGAGAGAGAGAGAGACAGATAGTAACTGAGAGAAACAGAGAGAGAGAGAGACAGACAGATAGTAAGTGAGAGAGACACAGAGAGAGAGAGAGAGAGAGAGAGAGAGACAGAAAGGATTGTGGCTGGTTAATATTGATGAGCATTTATCCCAGTGCCATTCAAAGGGACCCACAGAGATGAC
This sequence comes from Semotilus atromaculatus, assembly GCA_031834385.1. Classification (NCBI taxonomy): domain Eukaryota; kingdom Metazoa; phylum Chordata; class Actinopteri; order Cypriniformes; family Leuciscidae; genus Semotilus; species Semotilus atromaculatus. The sequence goes on along the minus strand of JAULUF010000015.1, from coordinate 1,376,719 downwards.
CTTTAAACACACACACACACACACACACACACACACACTCTCTCTCTCTCTCTCTCTCTCTCTCTCTCTCTCTCTCTCTCTCTCTCTCTCTCTCTCTCTCTCTCTCTCTGGCTCATTCTGGCTTTCACTGCCTTCAAACTGTTGAGACTGTATTCAGACGGGCAGCAGAACCTCTTTCTGTTGTTGTATTCTGTTGTTGTATATGATCAAATATATTGATCATAATATTTGCATTTCTGTTATCGGATTTCAAACCACATATAGATATGGTTTCATACTATTATAGTATTTATTATTACAATAAGGTTTCATTTGTTAACATTAGTTAACGACATTAGCATGAACTAACAATGACCAATACTTCTACAGCATTTATTACTATTACTAATATATTATTAAGGCCTACATTTCTGATGTCGCAATACATCATACTTTCATGAAATCATGTAACATACTCTACCTTGTCTGTGGACATTGTTCATTCTAAAGCCGGTGCTGATAAACAGCGAGCGTGTGTGCGACGGTAGGCTAAATTATTTACGACAGCGGATGATGGACAATTTAGTTTCAAACCAGTAGGGGGACCGAAGAGGAAAAGTAATTTAAGCCCCTTTCACACAGAGATTCCGGAAAATACACGGATAATGTGACCCGGCATTTGTCCCGGGATTGTTTGATTTCGGTTCATTCACACTACCAGTGATTTGACGGGATCTGTGAGTGCGTTCACACACACTCCCACACACACACCCACACACACAGTGGGTGACCAGATGAGATTGACTGAAATTCGGGACGGACGGACGGGGGGTGGGTTGATGATGTGGTGATGTCACCATAGCCTATAATAAAAGATAATGAATTTCAACCTGAAACCAACAATTTTTTTATTCAAAGATCTGTCTGACACAAAAAAAAAAACATTAAAATCAGAGACGTTTTTGCTTTTTAGCGGCGGGTTGGGATTCCGGTACACCAGCCATCTCAACAAAACGAATGAATGAAAATTAGCATATCAGTGCGTATCTAAATTCGCGCCTGTGTTATCTTTGTAGAACTTTTTAAAAAAAGATGCTGCAGCCAATGAGCAGCCGGCATTTTTTTAAAATGTTTTATCAGACATAAAAACGGACAGTTTTTAACTCCACGGACAGTTTTTTAATGTTTTATCAGACAATAACTACTCATATTTTGCTTTAGTATAATTTGCGGGACAATCAGGGCCGGATTCAGGATTCGGGACAACAGGTTAGATTTCGGGACTGTCCCGAAACTACACACATCCCTTAAAGATCCCGTAAAAACACATGACGTCAGGATGAGACGTGTAACGTACGCGTCGAAAACATACACACGCCTACCGTTCCACAGAGCTGGCAAACGCTCTCAGCTTCAGCGCGGAGAGTGAGGAGCTCCTGGTTTCGGCTTCGTTCCAGTTTGCAGATATTTTTTCGTTCTTTCTATGTTGATGACGAAGAAACACCCCTTACGGTATTGGTCCTGGCTTTTGTTCACACAGGGCGCGTTCCAGGACTGATCCCGGTGTTGTGCCGAATTTCGACCCCCTGCCAAATTATTACCCCCCTCGTTGAAGTCAGTACCTGATTGCCTAATCCTAACCCCACCCCTAATCCTAACCCCACCCCTAATCCTAACCCCACCCCTAATCCTAACCCCACCCCTAACCCTAATCCTAACCCCACCCCTAATCCTAACCCCACCCCCACAACTAATCCTAAACCTACCAATGCTAGGGGGGTAATAATTTGGCGGGGTCGAAATTCGGCACAACACCGGCAATGTTACTAGGTCCTCAACCCGGTATCAATCCCGGGTCGTGTTTGTGTTCACACAGAAGGCATTCTGGCAATTTGCCGGGATCATCGCGCTGTGTGAAAGGGGCTTTAGTGTTGCTTTAAGAGCAGGCGTGCTTGTTCCACGGCGGATTGCTATTATAACGGCAGGTTTGCAGGAGCGGTTCACAGCGAGGAGACCGACGCTCTCGTCCGGGCCGTAAAACACAGAAGAGTGTCATTGTATGTGGATGGAGAAACACCCAAATTAGCTTCGGTTAAACAGGCGTATAATCTTTAATGTGTAAGCTATATTATGCCTATTTTTTCACATCTTCATGGACACCACAATGATTTCCCTCGTGTGGTAATATTTCTCCTTGTAATTATGTATGGTTTGCAAAAATGGGAACTGCTGCGTCTGTGTGGATGAGAGAAGCAAAGTGTGTGTGCGTTGTCACACGCTACATTATGGCCAAGCACACGCCCTTAAAATAGCATCTGAATATAGTGGAGGAATTGTTTTCTGGAACTGTAAAATATCACCAGGGAACGTTTGCGCTGGAACACGCTCCTCTTTTCCTGAACCGACCCCGAGCGCAAGTTCATTCCCTGATTTACAGACGTGGAAAAGTCCCTGTGCGTCGGGTGCAAAATAGGAATGATACATGCGTCGCTGTACAAAGTCAATGCACATGGGTGCAACACAGGGCCCTAGATCTACAGTATTGTTTGATCAGTTCTAAGTTTCTAAGTCTAATCTCTTTGTCAAGTGTTTTGCATGTAAAGTGTGCTTGTGTTTTTATGATAAATGACTCTTGCTTTCATGTTATCTTTAATCAATGACGTTTTAAGTCTGATTTACGGTCCGAATACTGTTTGTGATCACAGTGTGTCGACTTACAAAATGTTGGTATAAATGCACACAAAACCCCAGTGCGTGATTCGCTAATCCACAAATACACGTTCTGGTGAACAACGAGACAATCGTGGCGAGCGGATAAATGACTCAGTAAAGAGATTCACTGAACCGTCTCAAGACATCAAGATCCAACAACACATGGGTAAACATTTACACATCATGCATACACACATAAACTGACTATCAGACACACACACACACACACACACAGGTCACAGACAGGTTCATGCATTACTCACTCAACTAGAGACCAAACACACGTCATTTAGTGAGAGACTGAAGCTCAGAGGAGTTCAGCTCGCGGCTGTGTGATTCAGCAGACGTGAAGTTTAACCCACACACACACACACACACGGCTGCAGGCGGATCGAGATTATGTGTGTATGTGCTGTGGTGGGTTATTAGATGTTTGTGATGCCTCATCGAGATGATGATGATGATGATGATGATTTCCTGACAAAAGAGCCTCATAAGGTCTTGAGGTTTTATTTGAGTCGAAATTAGTTCTGCTGCCCGCAGGTGTGTGTGTGTGTGTATGCGTGTGTGTGCGTGTGTGTGTGTGTGTGTGTGTGTGTGTGTGTGTGTGTTTCAGGTAAAACCTACAGACTGGTGGCAATATCCAAAATCATTTTTGCCATTTTTTGTTCCCATGAGGAAAACATCTTATAAATCATACAATGAATAAATGCAGAACGTTTTGTGTGATGGGTAGATTTAGGGTTGATGGCTAGATTTAGTGTGTGTGTGTGTGTGATGGGTAGCGGGTCGGGTTAGTGTAAGGGGACAGAATATACCGTATAAAAATCATTATTTCTATGGAGAGTTCCCATAAAACATGAAAACAACATCTACAGCTGAAGCACAATCACGATAGATAGATAGATAGATAGATAGATAGATAGATAGATAGATAGATAGCAGGTCTATCTATCTCTCGGTCTATCTTTCTGTCGTTCTATCGTTCGTTCTGTCCATTTACTGCATTCATCATCCAAAAAAAATGTCTCTCATCCATCAGTCTGTTGCTTCTGTTTTCCTTTATCTTTTAGTCTCCTCATCTTTCTCTCTCTCTCTCTCTCTCTCTCTCTCTCTCTCTCTCTCTCTCTCAGTGTGTGTTTGCTCTAAACATTTACTGCTGCACAAAGGTCACGACACACCCATCCATTTATCTCTCTCTCCCGTTTCTCTTGTATCTCCTCCCTCCGTTCCCTCCGTTCCTCCGTCTGTGCCCTGCATTCGACAACATATCATTCCCGTAATTTCTTGGTTCCTCCCCTTTCATTAAATAAATCCCTCCATCTCCTGATTCCATTCATCACGCGTTCTCTCTCTTTCTCTCTCTCTCTCCGCTGAAACTCATTCAGAGATTGATTCTGCTCACCGCTTTTAAGTGCTCAGATAAAGGTGTGTTAGGATAAAAGAGAAAACCCTTTCCACTCCTTATTCTCTCCTGCAGCCCGAGGAGACGAGCGGGAAACGATTAACTTCACCTCTCTACCTCTTTCTCTCCATCTATCACACACACACACACACACACACACACACACACACACACCTCATCCCCAAAGCTGTCAGTATTCCACAGCTGATGAGGGCTAAAAGAGCTGGAATGCAGCCAGGGCAGAGATAACACACACACACACACACACACACACACACATTCTGCAGACTCAGACTGGGCGTCCAGTGAGCGAGAGTGCACGAGGTTTCTTCCCGGCGGGAGAGAGGTTAAACTGGGATTGACTCGCCTCTGCTGGTCCCAGTTTGACTCCTGCTCTGAAACACACAGTTCTTCTTCAGTCGTTCCTTAAGAACCGTTTTGTCTGTTTAAAGTGTTTTAGATCTGTGTTTTGGTCTCTGGTTTCGTCAAGTCGTCATGAAATGGTCACACTTTAGATTTAGGGTCCAATTTCTCACTATTAACTACAACTTTTGCCTAATTACTGCTTATTAATAGTTATTAAGGTCGTTAAAGGAATAAAGGAACCTGTTGCCAAATGAGTTTAAGGCACAACGTGAAATTAAAGGTGGTTTAAAATAAACCAGAACTGCACGCATATTTAAATTTAATAAATGTTTGTTTTATTTAGTTATTCATGCCAGGGTTGGAAGCATCCTTGCAATAAGTATAGGTCATTTAGGTATGTATTTCAATGTGTATAAATGACATGCTGTGTTAGTTTTAGAATAGAATTAGTAGTTTTATTTTATTTTATTTATTAGAAAAACCTTTCTAGGGGCCCAAGACGCAAATTAGCTCTCGATATGCAATACATATTTTCCAGTTTTTGTACTGTCCCTATACAAATAAACTAATAAATAAATTAGGTAACTTTAGACATTCTACTAACTATAAGTAACTTTTCAACTACATGTCAACTATCTCTCATTAGAGTATTAGTAGACTGTCAGCTTAATATCTGCTAACACTTTATTTTGTTGGTCCCCCAACAGACATTCAACTGACTGTAAGTAACTTGGCGACTACAAGTCAACTTATTCTCCAAACCCGAACCCTAACACCTAACCATAACCTACCAGTCTACTGACAGTCTACTATAATATACTAATACTCTAATGACAGTTAGTTGACATGTAGTTGAAAAGTTACTTATAATTAGTAGAACGTCTAAAGTGACTATCGAACTAAAGTGTAACCATAAATTAAAATTAAAATTCTCTCATCAATTGCTCACACCCAAGATGTTTAAAACCTGTATGAAAATGAAAATTTTCTTGAGGGTGAGCAATTGATGACAGAATTTTCCTTTTTTAAGTGAATTATTCCTTTAAGTTTAGGGATTGGGTGGGATTAAGGGATGTAGAATATGATCACGCATAATAAGGCATTAATATGTGCTTCATAAGTACTATTTAATAATGAGAATTGGACCCTAAAATGTTACCGAAAATTTCATCTGAACAATTTATCTGACATTGTTGAAAATGTTTTGATGTTTTATGGTTTCATCAAAACATCATAACTGGACCTTCCATGGAAAATGTATGCAGGATTCTCCAATCATTTAGTCCTGTTAAACCCTGCCCCTTCATTTGCATGCACTTTCAAGTGCCACGCCCTTATCTCAACAGCCAATCAACATCCGACACATAACAGCAAGTCCCCGCCCTACATTTCTTCTTTTTGAATGTACATCACAATACAGGAACAAAGGATCTTTCTCTACTTCCATTTCAACTAAAACTATTAAAATAATTTTTGTTAACTGAAATTAAATTAAATTGAAATATTAGATTAAAAAAAACTTAAAGTCCCCCTGTGGTGAACATGTCTATGTGGTGTTTTTAATGTGCTTTAAGACAAAGCATGTGTAGATTCATAAGTCGACAGCATTGCTGAGTATTTTCTGCTTAAAACTGCAGTGAACCAAAGACAGTCTCAAAAACACGGTGTGAAATCGCTGGTGTTTCTGACGTCACAAACGACCTTGTAACCAATCAGATCAACGTGTGATCGTCAACCAGTGGATCTCTGAGTGATGAGTGAGTGAAGGCAGGGCTCATTTGCATATTTATAGAACCGTGCATACAAAATGAGGCAAGGGTGTCAAGTTACATTCAAGATATTTTAAGGCATGAAGAATGTTTTTTCAAGGAAAACTTTTAAATATGTAATTTTGGTGGGATTAAAAGTGTTAAGGGATAAAATTATTGACTACAGGGGAAAATGAGAAATATTGCCTTGGCAACTCACTGAAATAAGTTTAGATTGAAGTGCTAAAATTACTAACTGGAAATAAATAAAAACTCAAACTCAAAAAAAAAAATGTATAATTACGAAAGCACTTAACCGAATTGTAATAAAATGTATCTAAAATTAAAACATTAAAATAAAAGCTATTTAAAATATTAATAAATACTACTAAGATAATTCCACTAGTGTGGAAGAACTCATAATGTGTTTCTCTGATATTGCTTCTTTAAAACGGCTCCTCAAACTAATCGCTTAATGTACACGACTGAGCAGTTTGGATCTGTTTGTACAATATTTACAAAAGCCATAATCAAGAAAGCAGATTTAAAATAAGCCTGCCTAATTCAAAGCTCACACAATCATCATATAAAAGTCAGGCTTACATAAACACATGAATTAATGGCCAATTAGATGCTTTTTCCAATGTTTCTGATGCTTCCACAGACCCTGTGAGGTTACGGCGTGATGCTGTCCTGTCAGCCTTGATCTCTGCACTAAAGTCAGTCAGAGACACAGGTACAGGCGACTCGCGCCTGCGTACACGACTCACTGACACCTTTCATGATTACCTTAATTGGAAAAGGTTTTAAGATCTCAATGGCCTCTTGAGTGCCGAGGTTTCTACAGTACTCGAAAATGCACTTCAAGTGTGTAAACAGGCTTGTAATGCTCGTCTGTGTTTGCATAGAGAACACTTCTGCTCTACAACCCTTTTTGTTTCTGACTTGAATCGCAGGCAACTGAAAAGAAACTGAACAATAACCACTCAAACAGACGCACACACGCGCACCAAAGCATCGGAAAGTTGAGGTACAGTCAAACCAACATTTATTCAGACAACGTCAACATTTCTCCCTTTATCACCGTTTATTCGCTGTAGTTTAGAAAATGGTACTAAAATATGAGCAGAACTCAGAGTTATTAAATCAGTTGATATTTCACTGGTTTTGTCCGTCCTTCTGTTAGACTGTCTCACAGATGAATTATGTTGAATATCTGTCAGCTGTTAAATTTAACTACACCATTAGATAATACCAGTTTAGCTCAACCAGTGACCGAGCAATGCTTCATGTTGTTCAGTCTGTGTGTAAAAAGAGCATTAGCATTTAAAGACAAAACATGAAAACATGGACAGCTCAAAGTGGCGGAATCATTTTTGGTCATAAATGTTTATAAATTTTACTGGTAGTCACGGTGTGAAGAATTTTGGGTATAATATGTCACAGTTTACTTTATTTTGCTCTCCTCACTTACATAAATGATCTATAGAGTCCTGCACTTACTAGTAAAAAAATGTAAAAAATGATCCGGTTGTTAAGTCGTGACGTAACCACTCTCCGATAATACAGTTTCCGGGTCCAAAGGCCGGGTCTATCTATCTCTATCTCTGTCTTTCGCCCGAGTTTTACCATGCAGAGCTGTGTCCCGTGTTGTTTAAATAGATCGGAGTTTAAAAAAGCAAGTGACATTCAACTGTAATTTTACCGCTTTCCCTGTGACGAGAAAGAGAAGAGGAAATGGCTGAAGTTGAAAAGGTAAGTTAAAAATATTAAACGAATGAAGAAACTTTGGGTGACTCACTAAAGAAGGACGTGATCGTAAATAAATGAACAGGTTCTGCTATTGTTATTGGATCTGGATGTGCGGAGCGCTTGGACCCGGAAGAGGCTAAACATCACGACTTAATATCTGGTGTCTGAATCATTTCTGGTTTGACTGTATATGCATGCACTGAATGAATGAAAGAGTTGCATTGTGTCATCACTGCAGCATGGCCAACAGAATGGCACAGAATAGCAGAAATAATGACTGTTTTCAAACAGCCTTCCTCGTCTACCATTGGTCAGTCAGACAGATAGTCCCGCCCTCAAACTCACTTCACTGGTTGAGTCAGAGGTTGACATGTGAAGAGTGTTTCACTCTTCAGGAAATCACCAAGCGGCGTCAGTCTAATCTGAGAAATGAAGCCAACCCGGAAGTGCGAAAAACTGCAATACATCTAAACTCCTCTAGGGGCCGGTGCCAGCGGGAGCAGATGTCCATAGACCCCCATGTTAAAATGTCAGTTTTCACAGCATTAATTCATGTTTTTACAGGTTGGTCCCATGGACTTTTATTGTATTTTTCGATAGGCTCCGAGTGCCTGACAACTGTGAGGAGGGTGAATTTTTTCCTAACTCGTTAGTTTAGATCATATTTAGATATAAAATGTATGACAAATAAGGGCGTGGTTAACTTTGATTGACAGCTTGATTGACAGCTGATAACGGGCTGCGCCGAGTGGAATTCCTGAAATTTGACGTCTCGGTCATGATCTGACACAACACATCATACATGTATTTCCCAAGATTTTCCAAGATGCCCCCCCCCCCCCCCCCCCCCCTTCTTCAGAAAGTCTATGGGTGGCGTCACAGACGCTTTGTCCATATTTTTTACAGTCTATGGAAATCACCTACTGTAAATATGCAGATGACTGGCTAGAAACGGCAGCGACTCAATACAAACTCCACTGGTTTTCTCTGACTGTGTGACGTAACGTTTGTCATCTTTCACTCACAGGCATTGGTGACAGCGAAGCTGTTGGCCGTCTCGATGTTGTCGACATGTGGAACCAGGTTGAACGGGGCTTCTGTGGCGTTTGGACTCGTGTTGTGGAGAAATATGGCCAAGCGGAAAGCTGTATATTCTTGATCCGTGTTTCTTATAAACAACCCACCTGGAAAGAGCGAGAGAAAGAAAGAGTGAGTGACTGCAAAGAGAAAGAGGTGCTTATGTTTTTCAAAGGAGTCGTTCACCCTAACATGGAAAATTCTGTATTCATTTCTGCTTTACTTTCACTATAGAGTGCAAACGTTTCCATTTATTTCCCCCATAGAGTTTTTAAAATAGTCTTCATTAAAGAGATATAAACCATAAATCAAGCCAATCAGCTACGAGGTGAATCACAACATTACAAACTTTGATTTGAAGCAAAAAAGTATTTGAAAATCGGACAAAAAGACAAAGGTGAACTTAACAGATTTAGTGATGGAAAGAACTACAATCCCATGATGCATTGCGAACAGCATAATCGAGTTAAAAATGATAAAAAAATATAAATCTAAGCACTTAAAATGTTTATTATATATATATATATATATATATAAATTAAGTTTATTGCAAAATATGCATAACATTTCAGTATTTGAGAGTGATTAGATTTCATTTGCAGTGCTTCATGGGAGTGGGCGGAGCTTGTTTCAACTCTCTGATTGGTGGAATGTTCTGCGCAGCATTATGGGTAATGTAGTTTTACACCACGAATTCTGTGGTTAAACAATTTAAAACTAAGTAATGTGGTCTGACGGCTTCAACAGAAGCAAACACCACTGATTAATAAGATCGTAGCTCACAGTAAAGCTGTCTTTAAAGATTGATAAGTTATCATTAAAAATCTATTTCCCTTTGGAGAAAATGAATGGAGTTTTTACTTCCAGAACCCGACTGTTGTGCTCTATGAATCATCATGTCAGCTCTTAAATCTCTTTTTGATAATCGGTTACACTCGGATGTTTGTCACAATACGGAAGAAAAGATCTATTGCTGCATCCATGTCATCACCACTTTATTATTCTTAACTCAACCTAAAAAATGAAGAAGGAAAAAAACATTTTTGTTAATTGAAAAAAAAGCTGATTGAAAATAAACTAACTAAATGTTGGCCTTGACAACTACTGGTGAAACTCGAAAGATTAGAATATCGTGCAAAAGTTATAATTGTGATGATTATGACTTACAGCTTATGAAAACCCCAAATTCAAAATCTCAGAAAATTATAATATTACATGAAATCAATAAAAATAAGTATTTTAAATACAGAAATGTCGGCCCTCTGAAAACTATAATCACGCATATGTATATAGTTATACTAAATATATTAGTTTCACCTTTTAATTTGAATTACTGAAATACATGAACTTTTGCACAATATTCAAATTTTTCAAGTTTCACCTGTAAATGAAACAAGTTTAGGTTGAAGCACTAAAATTACTCATTGTAAATACAATGAAAATATAATTTAAAAAAGTGAGAGGGAGGAAGAATAAGTGACTGCAAAAAAAGAAAATAAGAGAAAGAGGTTCTCTTGTATCTTAAAGGAATACTTCACCCTAAAATGGAAACTTCTGGCATCGTTTGCCTGTATGACTTTGTTTTTCTTTTACTATAAATCTATAAAACCTCTTGGACGTAGCTCTAAAGTCTCACTGCGTTTACATTGAAATATGGCACATGGACTTTAAACGCCACTGTCTCTCGCATGTCTTAGACTGGAGACCTCTTCATTCACCACATTGGAATGAACACAAATGTGAATGAGATTTTACACACCAATGAAAAATGTTCAGCAAATAACTATTTCGGAGTGTAACAATCAGCCAATTCAGTGAATTTGACCTTTTTTAAAATGAGGTCAGATTTGACCGTGGGCGTTAAAAGGATGAGACAACACAGCAAACGTAAGTTCAGTAAAAAGAGTGTATTTACAATATTACGATGAAAAGGGATTGCATGGATTGCTGTTTTTACGGAGATTATTAGCCCTCGTCTGCATTCACTTTTATTGTGCAATATACTGGAGGTGTAACGGTTCATGTATTCATCACGATCATACAGTCAGATGATGAATACAGTCAGATGATGATGAATACAGTCAGATGATGATGAATACAGTCAGATGATGAATACAGTCAGATGATGGATACAGTCAGATGATGGATACAGTCAGATAATGAATACAGTCAGATGATGGATACAGTCAGATGATGAATACAGTCAGATGATGAATACAGTCAGATGATGATGAATACAGTCAGATGATGATGAATACAGTCAGATGATGGATACAGTCAGATGATGAATACAGTCAGATGATGGATACAGTCAGATAATGAATACAGTCAGATGATGGATACAGTCAGATGATGAATACAGTCAGATGATGAATACAGTCAGATGATGAATACAGTCAGATGATGAATACAGTCAGATGATGAATACATGAATACAGTCAGATGATGAATACAGTCAGATGATGAATACAGTCAGATGATGAACAGATGATGAATACAGTCAGATGATGGATACAGTCAGATAATGAATACAGTCAGATGATGAATACATGAATACAGTCAGATGATGAATACAGTCAGATGATGAACACATGAATACAGTCAGATGATGAATACATTAATACAATCAGATGATGAATACATGAATACAGTCAGATAATGAATACAGTCAGATGATGAATACATTAATACAGTCAGATGATGAATACATGAATACAGTCAGATGATGAATACAGTCAGATGATGAACACATGAATACAGTCAGATGATGAATACATTAATACAATCAGATAATGAATACATGAATACAGTCAGATGATGAATACATGAATACGGTCAGATGATGAATACAGTCAGATGATGAATACAGTCAGATGATGATGAATACAGTCAGATGATGAATACAGTCAGATGATGAATACAGTCAGATGATGATGAATAGAGTCAGATGCTGAATACAGTCAGATGATGATGAATACAGTCAGATGATGAATACAGTCAGATGATGATGAATACAGTCAGATGATGATGAATACAGTCAGATGATGATGAATACAGTCAGATGCTGAATACAGTCAGATGATGATGAATACAGTCAGATGATGATGAATACAGTCAGATGATGATGAATACAGTCAGATGCTGAATACAGTCAGATGATGATGAATACAGTCAGATGATGAATACAGTCAGATGATGAATACAGTCAGATGCTGAATACAGTCAGATGATGATGAATACAGTCAGATGATGAATACAGTCAGATGATGATGAATACAGTCAGATGATGAATACAGTCAGATGCTGAATACAGTCAGATGATGATGAATACAGTCAGATGATGAATACAGTCAAATGATGATGAATACAGTCAGATGATGATGAATACAGTCAGATGATGAATACAGTCAGATGATGATGAATACAGTCAGATGATGAATACAGTCAGATGCTGAATACAGTCAGATGATGATGAATACAGTCAGATGATGAATACAGTCAGATGATGATGAATACAGTCAGATGATGAATAAAGTCAGATGATGAATACAGTCAGATGATGAATACAGTCAGATGATGTAGATGATGAATACAGTCAGATGATGAATACAGTCAGATGATGAATACAGTCAGATGATGTAGATGATGAATACAGTCAGATGATGAATACAGTCAGACACAGGCGATCCACACTCCAGTCCAGAAGGGGGCGTGTGCGGTAACGCAACGCTGTTTGCTAACCGCCACAACAGGAAAAAGAGCAGAAGAAGAAGAGACGATCTACACACCAACCCAAAACACTAGTTCAGAAGCACACAAGAGCTTGATATAGCCAACACGCTGAGTTTAGATTCATTTTTGTGACACGCTCCACAAACTTCACGGGAAAGGAAACAAAAATGCGACAACATTTTTATTTTACAGAAGCACAATGTTTTGTGTATGTTGTGCGTGTACACAAGTAAAAACAGACCCTTTACAGTTTCGAATGATGTCTTGATTTGCATTATGCCCTTCTGTGTACAGTTACACCCCTACAGAACAGAGCAGTGTGAACATTCTGCGAAACATCTCCTTTTGTGCTCCACAGATTAAAGAAAGCCATTCCGGTTGGTGAAGGGGAGTTAAATGCTCATTTCTGGGTGAACAATCCCTTTAATCTTGGGAATGAAGTGTGCTGAAGATGGCCTGTGTTGTCGTGTCTCCAGAACAGGCACGTCTACACTTGGCACAGCCAGTTTCATCACATCCTCTCTAATTATTCTCTCTTTCTGATAGACATTTTGGCTCAACTGCCGTTTGAGATCCCACAACGTGCTTTTATGTGCGAGGAACAACACAAGCATTGTGCATTTGCATTGCAGGTTGCAGCGGTATGTAAATGTCATTAGGCATTGCGTGCAACTCTGAGAGCGTGTGTGTGTGTGTGTGTGTGTGTCCGTATTTAGCGTATTAACTTTATCGGCAGTGCTGTCAAAGGCGCGCAAGTCAGCGGCTGCATCTCATTATGGCGTGAGACTCTCCATCTCAATGAGCAATGCAGTGACTGAACACACACACACACACAAGACATCCTGCAAAAGGAGAGGGAAGAGTGTGTGTGTGTGTGTGTGTGTGTGTGTGTGTGTGTGTGTGTGTGTGTGTGTGTGTGTGTGTGTGTGTGTGTGTGTGTGTGTGTGTGTGTGGTGGCTGGGCATGCACAGTGGTTTGTTGATATTAATCAAATGTAGAGCTGCAAATCTGTAAAGTTTGATTGGGAAGAAGAGGTCATCCAGAATACTGCAGTGATGCCCTGAACTGAAGAGGAAAAGCGCACTCAACATGCTCTTAGACCACAGTCTTCATCATCATGACCACACACACACACACACACACACACACACCAGCACAACTCATGCATGCTATAAACCCTTAAAAAGCAGTATATATAACAATTACACAATCATTTAGTATCACATTTTAAGAAAAATAGCACCAGGTTAGGGCACTTATAGGGCCGTGACCACCAAAGGCATTGAGTGATGTGTCCATCCCCAAATTTTAAACTAATAGGAGGTTTTCACTGACCAAACTTTTATATTTGGTTCCCCGAAGTCCTTTGCTCATGCATCATTGGTTCTTTGGCTTGTAACTGGCAGCAGAACCCAATTTGGTGCTGAAAAGCAGCTTTTTAGGATCTAATAAGGTGACCAGAGCAAGAACACAAAGAGCCATTTCAGCATACTCGGTTCTTTAGGTTGGTATGATTTTAAATAGCCTTTGACATCGCTATTTTTAGACTCATATCTCTGTATTTGTATAGTGCAGTGAATAAGCTTCTTGTATATTATTATGCACTACATTGTATCTGTTGCACTGCGATATTCCTCGTGGGATTATTAAAGTGTCTGTCGTGTTAGAAGTGTAACTCACCGATTTGGACACTGCTGGGAAAAGCCCCTTCACTGAGTCCCCACAGCAGCGGGATCAACACCAGGATCCGCATTCTGTCCGAATCAGAACAACCCGTCCGGACACATGGATGGATGGATGGAGACGAGAATGCGTGACCGGACGGAAATGAAAAGAAATAAATGGATAATCTCGCAAAAGGTACTTTCAGCAATCCATCCTACTGGCAATCCGTGTGTTCCCCGCAGTATCCACTGGAGAGAGAAGAAGAATCTGTCCTGATGAACGCGCGAGAGAAAGAGAAAGAGAGAGAAGGCGCGCGCGGGAGAGAGAGAGAGAGAGAGAGATGCGCGCGCTCACTCTGCGCTCTTTGCCTCAGAGGTCTTCGCTTTTTAGCTGTGTTTGCTAAGGCAAGTACCATGCACTATTACTGACACGTCTGTATATTTAAACAAAACCCTTACATACCAATTCAACTTGGTACTTGGCGTGTAACTCATTCCTCAAATAATCAGTCTTTACATGACTTTACTAGGGGATCAGGCGCAACATTTCCATGTGCTGGACGAAAAAAAATCCAACATACTCATATATCTACAGACTAAGACAACACAGAGACGCGAGACTTTTGACTGGAAGCAAACATCATAGCAACGCCCTAGCGACCGCGTTCTGTTCCGTTCCAGTGCGTCTGTTTTTGAACGCAAGAACGCGTCCTGTTTGAACGCCCCTAAGGACTCGCGTGCGTTCTTTACGGATACAGAAACATGGTCTTCAGGGGTTAGTGCTCACTACTTCTCTCTCCTTCTGTTCTTTTCTCATGTCTTTCTTTTGCGTGCAACATATGAGCTATCCCATGTAGTGGAATAAAATGTTGTATAACAGTAGAACAGAAACGTGTGTGTACAGTATAGTAAAAGCATATTTCATGCACATTTTATATACACACAGTGTGTATATATAAAAGAGAGACACACACACACACATTAATCTGTCATTAATGGAAAAAGACTAAATCAACTATTCTCGTTAAAATTGAATTGTGACAATTTAGTTGAATAACTGATGACAGACAAAGCCGAATCCCAGTAAGAGAGATTAAAAGAGACTCATTTTGAAGGGTAAAATTATTATATAGGCATATGAATTTAATTGCCCATATTTGAATTGAAGATATGTAGAATAATAGCAACACGATGAACACAAACTGAATGAGTTCAACTAGGTTTTAATGAAAGCGAAGATGTCTGAAATGTACATCTAATTCATGGAAATGCTGAATAACAACCCCATTAATTACACTAATTATTAAATAAAAAAAATAACAACATACCACTCTGGGCCAATTCAGGGTGGCTCATCTTACCCCATGGGGTCTAATTTTATATTTTTACTTCAAAATAAAAGCTATAACTTCTACTCCACAAATCTAAAAACATTGGTGTGTCCCTCATTAACAAATAGACACAAAACACTTTGATATTCAGCATAATGCAATGTTATAGATGTCAACATTATACAATGTCTAGAGGAACAAATTTGACCAAATAACCTCAAAACTGACTAAATCTCATAAATGTTGATATTCATATGAAATGACAAAATTAAAAATAGCCATTCATCAAAAGTGCTGATTTTGTGTCATCTAATGGTCATCTTACCCTTGCATAGAATAGAATACGTTAATGAAACAGGATAGCAAACTTTCCAAGTACAGACACCACAGCGGTAGAATGCCTTACAGTGTGTGTTGTGTAAACACATCACAGTGCAATAAGTAGTGTAAAATACAGTATAAAACGGTATTTGTTCTCGGATGTTATGGTGCAGGTAAAGAACTCTCTCCTCTCATCTTATGACCTTATAACATAAAACTAGAATCACACTAAATGCGTCTCTATGTGGTTATCGTGCAACTTATACGAGAAATTTAGTTTTTACGTGCATAGGATACGCATAGTTAGGGTATGTTTAGTAGTGTGGGGTGCGCGTGTGTTACACGCAATAAAGTGCGTATCAAATGCACGCGAAAACTGCGTATCATATGCACGTAAAAACTAATTTCGCGTATAAATTGCACGATAAACACAATGCGTGCTATAGAGACGCATTTTCATGAGAACAGGCAGCTAAAAAAGGTTTCCGTCCCCTCTCATATTTATATATTCTCCGGTTAAAATATACGAGTTGCTGTTCCTCTGCTTTATGAGGTTTGGCTCGTGGTCTCCACGTGCACGCATAGCTGTGTCTTATTGCCCATTCATAATCGTTACGGCCTCCGGTGGCGCTGACAGACGGATTGTGGAGCTCCTCGGTTTCTTTACAGACTGAAACGAGAGAGACTTGTGTATTAGGGTTTGTGAGATGGCTGGAATATGGCGTATGGCTGCTTTAATCTCTAAAAGCGTTCAGAAAAGATTCCCGACTGTGTTTTTCAGAGGATGTGTTGCTGTCCGTGGTGCTGAATGTTGGAAAGGCACCACCAGCTTTTCAAACTAGAATAAGAAATATAATGAAAAACTGTAAATATGCAATGATATTATTCCAAATTAACTTAATATTCTGCTTAACTGTTGCAGGGGGGTTTGAAACCTCAATTGTGATGATTCCTTTCTAAAATTGTTTTTGGAAAAAATCGCTTTTATGTTCATCCAAGGCAGGATTTGTTTAATCAATATACTTAACTAAAAATATAGTAAAAACAGCTAAATTAAGTATTACAATATAAATGAGCTGTTTTCCATGTGAATATATAGTAAAGTGTAATTTATCCCTGTGATAATTACTCCAGTCTTCAGTGTCACATGATCCTTCAGAAATCAGTCTAATATGATGATTTGATGATCAAGAAACATTTATGATTATTATATTTATTATCAGTGTTAAAAAACAGTTGTGCTGCTTTAGATTTCTGTGTATTTTCATGAGTCTTTGATAAATAGAAAGTTTATTAAGATTTATTTGAAATAGAATACTTTTTAGTAATTTTAAGGAATCATTTATAGAAAACAGCATGTTTTTATTCCATTGTACAAAAGCCAAAATTAATAATAAATGTACAATAATAAATATAATCTACAAAGTATTTTTCTAGTTACAATTAAAAATGTACTTTGTTGACAACATATATATTTTCTATGGACTATAAAACCTGTATTTTCAATAAATAAATAAAAAAACTTACAATAAAAATCATAAAACAGAGAATATTGCCCTAAAGTGTCCCCATTTAGTTTTTTTTTCATATTACCTTTCATGCAATTTTAAAGATCACAGTTCAGATAAATGTAGTTTTTGTCTCCTAAAAGAAAGAAGTGATTCTGAACTGAATCGAGTCGTCAGTAATTCAGTCTCACTTCCTGTTGCACACCTATGTAAGAATGCAACTCATTTGCATAATGCCAGGCTGTGGTCTTGATTGGCTGAACAGCATCTCTTAGCTCCGCCCTCAAACACTGTAGTGTGTGTGAGACTGAAGAGTTTGGTTCGTGTTGTTCGTGTCGAGAAGACGCTGTTTTCTGCTGACAAAGCAAATCCACTGTGATGAGATTGATACGGTAAAACCCGCCATCGTCACTGTTCGTATCACTGTGATCAAGAGCTGAGATTCAGATATGATCATGAGCTTTGGTTTCTGACCAATCAGAGCAGAGCAGCTCTCAGAGAGGCGGGGTTTAGAGAGACTGAGTCTTCAAACGAAGCATTTTTCTTTATGAGTAAATTAAGTTTTTTGACTTTAGATGCATGAAAACCAATTGTAGGAGAGTCCAAAAGGGATTAGGGAACCTTTAAAATAGCATAATAGAAGCACTTTAAAGTTAGAGTAGAGCACACATAGCACACTCAACTTTTTATTTTATTTAAAAAGATCAATGAAAAGTTGAATTCTCATGATATTGGACCACTTGAGGTGTTGTAGTGAGTCTCTTTCAGCTCTTGTGAAGTTGTGTTGTTGGAGGGAATTACTATGATGACTCTCTCAGTGAGGTGTAATGACTCTCTCTCCCATTAATGGCCCTCCTGAGATGTTATTAAAGAATTGGATGGATCTGATTTTAGGGGCATTTCTTCTCACCATGCAGGCGACCGTTGAGCATGTATTTCATAGAGGGCGTGAGAGAATTGATGTGTGTGAAATCTCTCTCGCTCTATATCGGTGTGTTTCTCCACCCCGCCTCACCTCCTCCTTTAATGCTTGAAAATCAAGCGCTTCCAGAGAACGCTTACAAAGGATGAGCCGATCAATGGAGTCTGGAGGCACGAATTGGATCCCAGTGCCAGAGAAAAAGAGATTCAATTTATTGATTAGATCAAAAGTAACAAGAGCAATTGGTTCAGTTTCAACTTCATGAGAAACTCAACACAAAATAGCTTTTCGCTTGCTTTCCCAGGGGAAAATTATTTTGCTCAGAGTTTGCAGTTTTGTAGCTCAGGAGGTTCTCGTTTATGTTTCATTAGGTATAAACTTATAGTCTTAGATGTTTCTTCGAAAATGACTGAATATCTGTCATAGGAGCATCAACCGTATATTTAATGTTGTACAGAAGGTTTGACCAATCAGATGAAGGGGTTTCGTTCCAGTGCCAACTACATGTGTGAATGAAATATTTAAGCCCTAAAAATGATTTGTAAACCACACAAAAAAAGGAGAAATCGAGCCATAATCTCATTAAACAAAGATGTGCAGTGAAATTAAATAAATTAAAGGAGTTCATTTCACTCAAATATTCATGAAAAATTCATTGTGCTTAATAGAAAAAAGTTACTTGAATTCAAAAGTGGATTATGTTAAGCTCAAACTGAATGAGTTCTAGTTCCCAGCATGCTTTCTGTCAGACTGTTTATGCAGAATGTTAAAGGTGCAGTAAGCGATTTCTGAGAAACACTGTTGAAAGTGGATTGGACCAAGCAGAACACTTGTAGCCAATTAGCAGTAGGGGGTGTGTCTACTTATGATGGGGGAGGAGAGAGTGAGCCAATCAGCAGTAGGGGGCGTGTCCACTCATGATGGGGGAGGAGAGAGTGAGTCAATCAGCAGTAGGGGGCGTGTCCACTCATGATGGGGGAGGAGAGAGTGAGTCAATCAGCAGTAGGGGGCGTGTCCACTCAAGATGGGGGAGGAGAGAGTGAGTCAATCAGCAGTAGGGGGCGTGTCCACTCAAGATGGGGGAGGAGAGAGTGAGCCAATCAGCAGTAGGGGGCGTGTTCAGTCATGATGGGGAGGAGAGAGTGAGCCAATCAACAGTAGGGGGCGTGTCCACTCATGATGGGGGAGGAGAGAGTGAGCCAATCAGCAGTAGGGGGCGTGTCCACTCAAGATGGGGGAGGAGAGAGTGAGCCATCAGTAGGGGGCGTGTTCAGTCATGATGGGGGAGGAGAGAGTGAGCCAATCAGCAGTAGGGGGCGTGTCCACTCATGATGGGGAGGAGAGAGTGAGCCAATCAGCAGTAGGGGGCGTGTCCACTCAAGATGGGGGAGGAGAGAGTGAGCCATCAGTAGGGGGCGTGTTCAGTCATGATGGGGGAGGAGAGAGTGAGCCAATCAGCAGTAGGGGGCGTGTCCACTCATGATGGGGAGGAGAGAGTGAGCCAATCAGCAGTAGGGGGCGTGTTCACTTATGATGGGGGAGGAGAGAGTGAGCCATCAGTAGGGGGCGTGTTCAGTCATGATGGGGAGGAGGGAGTGAGCCAATCAGCAGTAGGGGGCGTGTCCACTCATGATGGAGGAGGAGAGAGTGAGTGAGCCAATCAGCAGTAGGGGGCGTGTCCACTTATGATGGGGGAGGAGAGAGTGAGCCAATCAGCAGTAGGGGGCGTGTCCAATCATAATGGGGGAGGAGAGAGTGAGCCAATCAGCAGTAGGGGGCGTGTTCACTTATGATGGAGGAGGAGAGAGTAAGCCAATCAGCAGTAGGGGGTGTGTCCAGTCATGATTTGGGAGAAGCAAGAGGGAGATTTGAAGAAAGACTAGAAAGCGAGAGACCTGAGAGACATTACACAAGAGAAAAGCTAAGAGAAATATCACTGGAAAAATAAGGGTTATATCAGGTAAGAGCTTTAGGACTCGCGTTCATGTTAGAAAAGCTTCCCAGCTCTAGAGAGGCCAAAGGCCTGAAAACACACTTATTATAAGTGCGTTTTCAGGCCTTTGGCCTCTTTTAATATTATTATATTAAATGCTCAAGCTCTTTAAAGCATAATGAATTTTGATTGGCTGTCAATGTTTTTATCTTTCATCAACTGGTAAAAAAATCATTCTGAATGTAATTCCATCCATATAATTTCTTTGTACTGTTATCGTTATAGTTATGCTGTGGATTCTTTTATATTTAGAATGATTTTTAGAACTATATCTTTATGGTTATGTTTACAGTTATGGTCCTTGGTGCGAACGGGCCTTAAGAGTGTGTGAACAGACTGACACTGAAGCTCTCGTGTTTGTGTGTGTGTATTCAGCTCATGTCTTCACACGCAGGGCGCTGGAAGCTATAGCACGAAGCATCTGGATGCTCATCTGCTTCTTAATGACATGCTAATGGCGTTAACGTGCTGCTTGCTGTGGGCACGAGTGTGTGTGTGTGTGTGTGTGTAGATATATCAATAAAGCCTCACAGGCTGAAGAGCTCTACAGCTGAGCTCGTAACACAGTTCAGCCCAGTACATCTGTAAGTCCCGATGTTCTCCGATGATCCTGATTCAGGGCTCCTCCACTGTGACTAGACTTCATCTTGAACTCGCAATTTCCCACTTCCTACTTAGAAATACCTACTTATAATTTGAAATGATGAGTGTATGACCCAGAGAAATGGACACAGCTTCACTAGCATTCACTTTTAAGCAATTCAAATGCATTAGTAAGTCAAGTTTCTGCTTTGAATGATGATTTTTTTTTTAAAAACTGTTTTGTAAACAGCGTGTGTGTAAAACAACCCTTTCTGTTCATAACCGTATTGCTAAAGAAATTCATTGCACAACATCATCCTTTGCAATTTTGGTTGCTAGACTTCAGTGATGATAAAAACTAAAACTAAAATAAAAATAAATTAATGCTGAATAGAAATATGTATAAAAAAGCTATAAAAAAAGGACAAAAGCACATAAAATGACTACAAAAAAACCTAAAAAAAAGTATTAAACAAAATTACTAAAGCTGAAATAAAAATAAATCAGAGCTATAAATAGAAATATGAAAAAGGACAAAAGCACATTAAATGATTAAAACTGACATACAAATAAATTAAAGCTAAATATAATTATAAAAATTACAGCATATAACAAAATGACTAAAACTAAAGGTAACGCTTTAGATTACAGCCCGGAAAGTACTGTGTAATTAATAGGAATTTACAGTGTAACTTTCTGTAATTATAGTGTACCTATAAAGTACTTGCATGTAAGTATAAGGGAACAATATGTAAAGTTTGGGTAATAAAGGGGTAACAACCAGGAGAATAAAAAAAAATATTTATACTGTAAGTATTATAGAACTAAGGGGTACTTATTCTACTATTATGATACAACAATCTTACATTTGGGAACAATTTAGCGAGAACATACACTGAGTATCTTTTTGTAATAATTGTGTGCCAATATACTGTTTAGGCTTTTTAAAAATGACAGGGTACATATCTATGCATTGATACTTTTTTTTATTTATTTTTTAGCTTTTTTATACCTTTTTTTGGTAGCAAAAGTGCAGATGTTTAAGTTTGGGCTAAGATGTTTCAAGGCAAGAAAAGCTAAGACTATTGCAGTTTTTTAAATACTGGGAAATAAATCTTGTTTCATGTGGTTACAGGGTAAGTGGTGCTTGTATAATAAATAAAGGTTTCCAAGTA
Organism: Semotilus atromaculatus; assembly: GCA_031834385.1. Lineage (NCBI taxonomy): Eukaryota > Metazoa > Chordata > Actinopteri > Cypriniformes > Leuciscidae > Semotilus > Semotilus atromaculatus. The sequence goes on along the minus strand of JAULUF010000015.1, from coordinate 1,354,452 downwards.
AGTGGTATAAAATTGTGTATGCATTTTTATTGTACTTACCCTGTAACTACATTGAACAAGAGGGTAACAAGCGTCACTTTAATTTACGGCCCGCAATGTCACACTTACCCTGTAACTACATGGAACAAGGGGGTAACAAGCACCACTATGAAACAAGAGTATCTTTCCCCAATAGTTTAGCAAAAGTTGCAATAGTTTTAGTTTTCAGTGCACTTTTGTTAAAAATATTACTTTCTAAATACATAGATATGTACCCTGTAATTTTTAAAAAGCCTATACAGTATGTACTGGTTCACCATTATTACAAAAAAACACTCAGTGTATGTTCTTGCTAAATTGTTCCCAAATGTAAGATTGTTGTATCATAATAGTAGAATTAGTACCCCTTAGTTCTATAATACTTACAGTATAAATATTTTTTTTAATTCTCCTGGTTGTTACCCCTTTATTCCCCAAACTTACAATATTGTTCCCTTATACTTATATTGTAAGTACGTTATAGGTACACTATAATTACCGACGGTTACGCTGTAAAATTGCTTTAATTACACAGTACTTTCCGGGCAGTAATCTAAAGCGTTACCAAACTAAACAATGAAAACTGAAAATATAAGAATAAAATCTACTCATAGTAAACAAAATACCATGACAGAATATGAATGAAACTAAAATCACTCTGGCCAGTAGAAGCACCAGTAAAGTTGATGCTAATATTACTGTTGGGATTGTTGAATATCCCACATCGGACTGAAGCGCGTCATCAGGATTAAATCCCTGTCAGGCGCGCGCGAGCGGGACGAACTCTGGCATGTGTGTGTGTGTAGTGTGTGTAACAGTGAGTAAGTGCAGGTGCTCATGAATATTCATCTTCCGGAGAGAAGGCCCCACTGTCTGAACATATACTCCATTAGCATGTAAAGACAAGCCTCATCAATAACACATGATCACATGATCACATCGCATCATGTCGAATCTGCTCGCTGTAGTTCTGTCAGCTCGTCACTATTACTGACCGTCATTGGACTCTCTACATCTGTGCTTCATGTCTTATGCCATGATAATATAGCGCTGACACTGCAGTTAGTAGTGTATTATAAAACAAATCTGCCACACGATCTTAAACGTATGAAGCCGTTAGTGAAGTAATAATGAATTATGATGCAAACTGTAAGTCATAAAGGAGTCTGTCATATAAAGACGCAGTTTTACGCAGTGATGGGGTGTAAATACATGCTTGGAAAACAATTTGATTACAAATATATTGAAATTATAACTACATTTGCTCACAATTGATTCAAATCTATTTGTTTTGATTTATTGTAAATATATGCTTTGGCTACTTTATTTTATTTTGATTTATAATAATAAAAATGGTTATATCTTCCACATTTTTTATAGCATATATAATTTTTATTTATTTATTAAGCTGTTCGTTGTTCGTTCATGTCAACTCAGGTTTAATAAACAATATTAATAGAAAAAAACACATTTGATGTAAATGTGTTTGTAAATGTTGAAATTAACATTAATTAATAAATGCTTTAGAATTATTTTTCATTCTTAATTCATTTTAACTAGTGAAATGTTAACTAGTGGAACCTTATTGCACAATTGGTGCAAATCCTTTTTTATTATGATTTATAATAGAAAAAATAATGTTTATTAATATTATTATTATTAAAATATCTTACACATTTTTATTTTATTTTTATTATTTATTTTATTTTACTTTATTTTCATCGTTAGTTCATGTTAGCTCAGGTCCATAAAATAATATTAACAGATACAACTTTTCACTGAAAAAAAAAATGTGTTCAATTTACGGTAAAATACCGGCAGCTGTGGTTGCCAGAAATTTACCGTATAAAATACGGTAGCAAGGTTTTACAGACTTAACTTAAAATTTACAGAAATAAACTGTATTTCATTATCTGATATTATGTTAATTTACA
>JAULUF010000015.1:1337500-1342500 GCA_031834385.1 Semotilus atromaculatus | reverse complement strand
TGTGTGCGTGTGTGTGTGCGTGTGTGTGTGTGTGTGTGTGTGTGTGTGTGTGTGTGTGTGTGTGTGTTGGTTTATGTGATTTATGAGGACACAAATTTGTATAATGACATGTGTATTACACTGGTATTACAACTTATGGGTGGTTTATGAGGACACTTCAAAAGTCCTCATAAATCAAATAGCTTAAAAAACATAAAAAACAATGTTTTATTAAACATTTTAAAATGCAGCATGTCTCCTGTGATGGGCAGGTTTAGGGATAGGGGCAGTGTGTGTGTGTGTGTGTGTGTGTAAGGGGACAGAATATATAGTTTGTACAGTATAAAAACCATTACGCCTATGAAGAGTCCTCATAATGCTGTTGCACCAACATGTGTGTGTGTGTGTGTGTGTGTGGCCACCTGACGAACGTTCCCTCTTGCGTTGTTTGACATCCTCAGCCTGCTGTTGAAAGACCACCCGAGACCCTGCAGTCGTGTGCGTTTGCTCGCTGAAGAATAGCGCTATTTTAAGACTCGGCACACAACGCTTAAGGCCATTGTGTCTGATTCTATTTATCCCATTCAGGAGTGTGTGTGGGTTAATAATCAGAGAGCCCACGCTACATGAGGACATTGTGTTTGTTTGTTGATGTGTTTAAAAGGACAGTTCAGCCACAAATGATCATTCTGTCATCATTTGCTCGTCCTCATGTTGTTCCAAACCTGTATGACTTTCTTTCTTCTGGTGAACACAAAAGGGTTATCATATTCTCTCAAATCATAAGCTCTCAAATCTCACGCTCATCCACCAGTAATATACCATAAACTGTTATCTAACCTGGAAGATTTCTTCCAACAAGCATTAACATAGTGCATACAAATATATGTGTGTGAGTGTGTGTGTGTATATATTGCGCTTATGATATGTACAGGTGAAACTCGAAAATTTTAAATATTGTGCAAAAGTTTTTCAGTAATTCAAATTAAATATAATGATGTTATATAATACACTATTTAGTGTATATAACTATATACATGCATGATTATACTTTTCAGAGGGCCGACATTTCTGTATTTAAAATCCTTTTTTTATTGATTTCATGTAATATTATAATTTTCTGAGATTTTGAATTTGGGGTTTTCATAAGCTGTAAGCCAGAATCATCAAAATTATCAATTATCAATGCAGCGCTGGCCCGTCAACTGTCCCAAGCGGCATTCACGTTTGTTCACGCTATATATATATATACACTCACCGGCCACTTTATTAGGTACCCCATGCTAGTAACGGGTTGGACCCCCTTTTGCCTTCAGAACTGCCTCAATTCTTCGTGGCATAGATTCAACAAGGTGCTGGAAGCATTCCTCAGGGAGTTTGGTCCATATTGACATGATGGCATCACACAGTTGCCGCAGATTTGTCGGCTGCACATCCATGATGCGAATCTCCCGTTCCACCACATCCCAAAGATGCTCTATTGGATTGAGATCTGGTGACTGTGGAGGCCATTTGAGTACAGCGAACTCATTGTCATGTTCAAGAAACCAGTCTGAGATGATTCCAGCTTTATGACATGGCGCATTATCCTGCTGAAAGTAGCCATCAGAAGTTGGGTACATTGTGGTCATAAAGGGATGGACATGGTCAGCAACAATACTCAGGTAGGCTGTGGCGTTGCAACGATGCTCAATTGGTACCAAGGGGCCCAAAGAGTGCCAAGAAAATATTCCCCACACCATGACACCACCACCACCAGCCTGAACCGTTGATACAAGGCAGGATGGATCCATGCTTTCATGTTGTAGACGCCAAATTCTGACCCTACCATCCGAATGTCGCAGCAGAAATCGAGACTCATCAGACCAGGCAACGTTTTTCCAATCTTCTATTGTCCAATTTCGATGAGCTTGTGCAAATTGTAGCCTCAGTTTCCTGTTCTTAGCTGAAAGAAGTGGCACCCGGTGTGGTCTTCTGCTGCTGTAGCCCATCTGCCTCAAAGTTCGACGTACTGTGCGTTCAGAGATGCTCTTCTGCCCACCTTGGTTGTAACGGGTGGTTATTTGAGTCACTGTTGCCCTTCTATCAGCTCGAACCAGTCTGGCCATTCTCCTCTGACCTCTGGCATCAACAAGGCATTTCCGCCCACAGAACTGCCGCTCACTGGATGTTTTTTCTTTTTCGGACCATTCTCTGTAAACCCTAGAGATGGTTGTGCGTGAAAATCCCAGTAGATTAGCAGTTTCTGAAATACTCAGACCAGCCCTTCTGGCACCAACAATCATGCCACGTTCAAAGTCACTCAAATCACCTTTCTTCCCCATACTGATGCTCGGTTTGAACTGCAGGAGATTGTCTTGACCATGTCTACATGCCTAAATGCACTGAGTTGCCGCCATGTGATTGGCTGCTTAGAAATTAAGTGTTAACGAGCAGTTGGACAGGTGTACCTAATAAAGTGGCCGGTGAGTGTATATATATATATATGGCCAAAATGAGGTATCTTAGGAGCATTTTGAGTAATGTTTCAATATTTATTTAGTTAAATTTATCATTAGCAGTGTTGAGGTTACACATGACAATTAGCAATTTAAAACAAAATATCTAAGTTACTTTTTCAAATAAGTAACAAAAGTTATTTTATCTTCCCATTTATTGAATGACAGCTCTAGAGAGAAATCAGGAGTACGGTGCTTATGCTTTATGTATTTAATGTCACTTTATGAAACAATATCTTTGCAGCTGACCTTCGAGGATCCAATTCAACCTTTTACAATTACTTTATTAAACATCACATTTGTTTGTAATTTATTTTTTCTTTGTATTGCTGAAGTAAGAGTTTCTTCTGCATTCCAGAATAGAAGTTTTGTTATGAAAGGGCCTTTACATTTGCCAAAAATACAACTTTTTTGTTTTTTATAAAAAAGCAAGTAACCCCAGTCCAGGTGAGAAAAAGTAACGCAAAAGTGATGTAACGCATAAAAAGTTACTAAGTACTTTTTAAATGGAGAAACGCAACACATTACTTTCAAAAGTTACTTTCGCCAACACTGATTATTAGTAATTATTATCTATATATTTGAATTAAATATTAAATTGAACCTTCGTGCCAGGAAAGTTGTACGGTTTAAAACAACATGAGGAAAATGACAGAATAACAGAAGTATTATAAAGGGTAGAATTAAAAAGTATTATAAAATATTATAAACTGTCCCTTTAAACCCTCCACAATGTTCTGATGACTTTATTAGGCATGTTTCATAAATCATTGCTGGATTAAAACCATCCTTTAAGAACGCTGCAGAAGTGGAAGGACACGTTTCAGGAACATTAAGCAATGTTTAGCAGGCGTGACGTCCTCATAACGGATAGAGACGCCACACACACACACACTCTTACACTTACGTGTGTGTGTTGTTTTGGCAGGCGTGCGTGAGATGGATGAAGAAAATCATCTCGCAAATGGAACTTCAAAGGAAATTTGAGGTGCTTTTTGGACCCAAAAACAATTTTTTTGCGTATTTTTGTCTTCTGATATATTTCACTAGTGGATGAATCTCACCTAAACGTGTCCAGGTCATATTTCACCCCCAAAAGCAAAAAAAAAAAAAAATTAATATTAATATTTTGGATATTAATGGGTGGGGGAATATTTTTTTGGATCATTAATATTTTTTTGCATTGCAACATTATTTTATAGTGATGATTAAACAAATTTCCTCCAAAATGCCCATTACTGTAATGTGTCCTGACATCATGCTTTTGGGGTTTTCCTCTTTAGATTCTTATTAATTTAATGCAATACATTTTTTTTTCATATTTTACTGGGGCGATGTTGTCACTCTTCTTTTTAACACTTCAGCTGTTTCTTCTAGACATCAATGAGATATTGAAGAACAAAATGTGACTTTTGCTTCTCTGAAGGTCTTCAATAAAACACTAAAAGACTCGTGTATATATAAATAATTCAAAATATTCACAAAAACTATAATATTATCTTAATATCACTAAAATATGAAAACAACACTGGTCTGAACACAGTAATAAAAAATATATAATCAATAATGCTCCGATCTCAGCAGCCAATAGAATGTCTCTGCGTGTTTGGTTATTCAGGCAATAAGTCATGACAAACATGTTTTTCCATTACTTAAAAAATGAAGTTGAAATTAATGAAATTATTTTGATGATTTGAAGTTATAAAATATTAAACTTGTAGAGCCAATTTGATTAAGGCAGCCGCTGAACTCACTGTACATTTTTAAGCTGAATTATGAAATATATATGAACTCACTCAAGCATTTCTCATCAAATTCTTTGAGCTGCATATCCACTTTCTTTTTCATAGCAGTGTAATCTCAGCATATACAGTATGTCAGCTATGTTGTCTCATTTGTTTCTATTTTCATTTCTCCACAGAACTTCTGAGACTGTTGGGAAGGCAATGAGCTATAAGATGTTCCTCTGGGTTTCCATTACTATCCCATCAGCCTCTCTCTCTCTCTCTCTCTCTCTCTCTCTCTCTCTCTCTCTCTCTCTCTCTCTCTCTCTCTCTGGTGATGTTTCAGGTCAGTGAACATCAGCTGTAAGCATTCCTGTGAGAATAATAACATATCGTACATGATCATTGCACACCACCCACACTGTGTAAAGCTCTCACTCATGACATGAGCTTGATTTGCGACTTAATCTAACACACCCATAATGCACGTCTCCAAGAGCTCATATATATATATATATATATCATATTAATGCACACATAATTATGTCATGCTCTCTGTGCACTGAGCTGATGATATTTGTCTTCGCAGTGGAAAAAGCGTGTGTTCTTCATTTCAGGAAAATGACATCTCATTAATGCCTGTGTTTCTTGAAGTGCCCCAGTTATGCTATTTTAAAGTCTTCTAGTTTTGGTTTTGACTCTCCTACAGTATAAAACACTTTCATTTTCTCATAATATCCACTCAGCATCAGCTCTTTTCTCTCAGTGTCTGAAACGGTCCTTTTGAAGATTCAGTCTC
>JAULUF010000015.1:1330000-1332500 GCA_031834385.1 Semotilus atromaculatus | reverse complement strand
TTATGTAAATAATTTATATTATATATATATATATATATTAATATAAATAATTATACATATGTTATTAATAATTTAAAATATATGAATAATTATGTATAATTTAAGATAATATATAATTTATATACAATTTATATTATATTACATAATAATAATTTAATAATTAAATACAGTTTTTCTGAATTGGTAAAACACTAAACCCCATTCTGTAAAACATTAAATAAGTTCAAGTAGTTAAAACATAATTTGCAAATCTCATGCTCTCTTTTTGCAAAGCTCTAAACACACTCTCACTCACTATAACACACTGCGCACTGTGATGCTCTTATGTTTCAAAACGCTACACACCGACAGGCAAGAGTTAAACACAACTACAGCACAGTCGTCATCTGTCATCACGACGACTCGATGTTGTTCACACTTGTTTCTAATGATGTGATCAAACCAACTGTACATAATACAAGTCAGCTCAGAGTCTAAACTCACTCAGTGTTGCACTGAATGTTGATACCAGTAATGGATGGAAACAATATAAGAGTGAACGAGGAGGAAAAGTGTGTGTGTGTGTGTGTGTGTAAGAGGAGGAAGAGAGTGTGTGTGTGTGTGTGTTTGTGTGTGTGTGTGTGTGTGTGTAAGATGAGGAAGAGTGTGTGTGTGTCAGTGTGTGTAAGATGAGGAAGAGTGTGTGTGTGTCAGTGTAAGATGAGGAAGAGTGTGTGTGTGTACTGTATGTGTGTAAGATGAGGAAGAGTGTGTGTGTCAGTGTGTGTAAGATGAGGAAGAGAGTGTGTGTGTGTGTGTGTGTGTGTGTGTGTGTGTGTGTGTGTGTGTGTGTGTGTGTGTGTGTGTGTGTGTGTGTGTGTGTAAGATGAGGAAGAGTGTGTGTGTGTCAGTGTGTGTAAGATGAGGAAGAGTGTGTGTGTGTCAGTGTGTGTAAGATGAGGAAGAGTGTGTGTGTGTACTGTATGTGTGTAAGATGAGGAAGAGTGTGTGTGTCAGTGTGTGTAAGATGAGGAAGAGTGTGTGTGTCAGTGTGTGTAAGATGAGGAAGAGAGTGTGTGTGTGTGTGTGTGTGTGTGTGTGTGTGTGTGTGTGTGTGTGTAAGATGAGGAAGAGTGTGTGTGTGTCAGTGTGTGTAAGATGAGGAAGAGTGTGTGTGTGTCAGTGTGTGTAAGATGAGGAAGAGTGTGTGTGTGTACTGTATGTGTGTAAGATGAGGAAGAGTGTGTGTGTCAGTGTGTGTAAGATGAGGAAGAGTGTGTGTGTCAGTGTGTGTAAGATGAGGAAGAGTGTGTGTGTGTGTCAGTGTGTGTAAGATGAGGAAGAGTGTGTGTGTGTCAGTGTGTGTAAGATGAGGAAGAGTGTGTGTGTGTATGTGTGTAAGATGAGGAAGAGTGTGTGTGTCAGTGTGTGTAAGATGAGGAAGAGTGTGTGTGTGTATGTGTGTAAGATGAGGAAGAGTGTGTGTGTCATTGTGTGTAAGATGAGGAAGAGTGTGTGTGTCAGTGTGTGTAAGATGAGGAAGAGTGTGTGTGTGTGTCTGTGTGTAAGATGAGGAAGAGTGTGTGTGTCAGTGTGTGTAAGATGAGGAAGAGTGTGTGTGTCAGTGTGTGTAAGATGAGGAAGAGTGTGTGTGTCAGTGTGTGTAAGATGAGGAAGAGTGTGTGTTGTCGAGGCTGGATCTGATGTGGAGATTGAGAGGACAAAGAGTGTGTGTGTGTGTGTGTGTGTGTGTGTGTGTGTGACTGTGAGTGTGTGTGTGTGTGTGTGTGTGTGTGTGTGTGTGTGGAGGCTCATCATGAAGACGTGAAGCTGACGCAGGATCTCTCTCTCTCTGACTGTACTTTACTGTAACATGCTTCTCATTTAGAGTTTTTTACTGTAACCTTTTTGGCTTTTGCGGTTAGGTCACTATATTTTCGAATATACAAACATTCAATACTGTACAATATTCAGTAATACTACACTTGCAGTGCGTACAGTATTTATTCACCTCACTCCTGTAAGTTGTCATTACTGTACTTTTTTACGTGATTGCAACATTTGTTTACTTTGTTACAATATTCCTGTAACTGCATGCTTTGATTGTGTGTTCTCCATGTTTTGATGTAGTGTCTAAGGAATGATCTGTAGTGTTTATAATATTGACTCATTTGTGTATGATCTGAAAGGATTGTTTGATTTTGAGAACAGATAAAAGGGTTTTGAGGCGAGTGTTTGAGTCAGAGATTCTGTGGATGAAAATGTGGTTTTGTGTTTAAGGTTTCAAGAAATGTGTTTTAGCAATTCAGAAAAACTGTAATATGTATATGAACAATATATATATAATTATACACATTAAATTGTTAATTAAATAAATTATGTATGAATAGTTATATATAATTTAAAATGTACATATCATTTATATTATGTATATATATATATATATACACATATATCTATATACACTTTACAATTTTTACAAAATGTACAAAATAATAATTTCAAAAATAATTATGTAATA
>JAULUF010000015.1:1307500-1322500 GCA_031834385.1 Semotilus atromaculatus | reverse complement strand
AAACAGTTTTTGTATTTACATTAATTCTTTCTCTGTTTGAGCTGTCTGTCTATCTATCTATCTATCTATCTATCTATCTATCTATCTATCTATCTATCTATCTATCTAATCTAGACACCTGTGAACAATGAACAGACGATTATCCAATGACAAGACACATGGCAGGATCACATGACAGACAGGGAACATGACATGAACAAACCAAACCGTGACAGAGACAAGACTAATCGTGACAATATACTGTATATACTAGGTATGTTTGATATATCGGCCACCTTATCGGTATCCGCCGATATATGTACATTTTTAATGTTATCGTTATCGGCCCAATAAGAAAATTTGTCCGATATATTAAAGCCGATAAATAATGTATTATTTGCTTCAGCGGAGACACTTCAGAACATGATGCTTTTGAATTGCTTGAAATATACTTCAAAAAATTACTTTTGAATTACTTCAAAAAGGAAAATACAGTCAAGTGCAACATGTGCAGCGCACGTCTGTCATATATGTTACATAAAATTAAAATGAAAGCATTAAAATTGTGTGCTTGGGACATGGCTTTTTTAATTATGAGACTTTTGTTTTTGTAATCAGGCTCTGAAAAATTATATAAAAATTTGGATTTAGATTTATTGTCCAATATATTGGTTTTCGGCTTTCAAGTTTAAAGAAATATCAGTTATCGGAATCGATATTCATATCGGTGCATCCCTAGTATACATGTATGCATTTATGATGTAATGAAATCTAAAACCCTTGTGCGACTCTAGTTTTATGTTACGTTTGATCATTTTTGAGTGTATTTTGTCAAGTGAACTCCTCCAGATCTCTCTGTGTAGAGAGCAGAAAACACTCTGTAGGGACCTTGTGAATCTGAACACTACTACTTTTCTCTCTGTTCTTCCCTCCATCCATAGAGAGAGAGAGAGAGAGAGAGAGAGAGAGAGACAGAGACAGAGAGAGAGAGACAGAGAGAGACAGAGAGAGAGAGAGAGAGAGACAGAGAGAGAGAGAGACAGAGAGAGACAGAGAGAGAGAGAGAGAGAGAGAGAGAGACAGAGACAGAGAGAGAGAGAGAGAGAGAGAGAGACAGAGAGAGACAGAGAGAGAGAGAGAGAGAGAGAGAGACAGAGAGAGAGAGAGAGGCGGGGCAGTTCAGGGCTTTCTGCAGTAGGACGCTCTCTGAATAAAGAACAGATCTCTCTCACACACACTGATGTGTGTCCTATTGTAGCGCAGTGTGTGTGTGTGTGTGTGTGTGTGTTGGTCTACGAGCAGAGACTCCGTCTGCATTGAGAGAGACTCTTATCTGTCTTCTTAATTCAGTTAGAGTGAAGCGCACAAACTCGTTACACGCTCTGCTTTAATTAACTGAGGTAGATAAGAGACATTGTTCCCCAGTTTTGTTCTGCCATCTCTCCGAAGTTCGTGTGATAAAGATCATCCATCCATTGATTCTTCGGCAAAACAAAAGATGAGAAAAGACTCTCGCAGACACAAACACGCTCAGTCGGGAGACATCAGATCAAAGCGCTGATGCTTTCTGACGCTCCAGGGTTTGGGAGATTCACTGTCACAGATTCCCTCCTCATCTTTCCTTTTATCTTATTGTACAGTATGTAAAATCAACCCAATTTTTGTTACATTTGTTGAGTACTAAATGGGGATTTATGTTTTTGGATGGTTTCACCTGTACAACCATGCATTACGGTGATTTTACCATGGTTAAATAAGTCAAATTTAGTAAATTAAATTACAGTAAAATACAGTAAAAAAATACCGCAAAAGAGACAAAAACAAACTTTTTTTGATCATTTTATTGTTTTTAAAGTATTGTTTTAAAGATGCCTGTGAATACTCGAATACTTAGAATTCTATATTAATGTACTTACTATATTATTATAAATAATATAGTATATTACTATATTAGTAATAATCATATAATATATTAATAATATTTTATAAAATATTTATTTAGCAGTTTTTTAAATAATATATTTTTTTTTTTTTTGCTGTTGCCATTTTATCAGTGTTATTTTTGTATTATTTATATAGTATTATATTTCTATTAATATTTTTAATTGGATTTTTATTTTTAAAATTGGATTTGTTTGTTTTTTAGCCACTTGGTTATGTGCTTTTATCATTTTCATTCAGTATTTCAAAAAAATTTTGATTTATTTTTATTTCAGTTTTATTTTATTTTCATTGAGGAAATGTTTAGAAATGATAAATGATAAGTTCCCTTGGGAACTAACTGAAATAATTTTGTTGTATTCCAGCTTGATTTCAATGAACAAAAATGTTGTTGTTTTTTAAACAGTTTAGTTCATGAAAACAAGCACGTTTTGTTTTAATTAATAATAGAAATCCCATCAAATATGTCTCTCTGATCAGCTGGAAATATCCATAATGAATCTACCTGGAAATGAAAGAGATATAATAATCCCTTCCACAGGAGACAAAAACGGGTCCATTAACACACACACAGTGAGTGTTATTTGAGAGGTGTTGGTTGAAAACAGTGAGAGATGAAAAAAAGTGTGTGTTCACAGTTGTTTTCTGTCACAAAAGGCTTTTTGTTGTTGCTCTTCCTGGAATAGTCTTCTATAGTCTTCTGTTTGTTTTATTAACCTGAATTGAACCTGAAACTTGAATTGTTCTGAATATCTGACAGCTGATACTGAACGAGTGTAAGGATGAACTGGTTGATATTCTTCACGCACGGCTCTGACGGATGAGTTGGGATTTGTTGGGTGGATTTCATATTTCATCAGGAAAAGGTCTGAACTCTTTTGACAGTGAAGCTCTTTGTGGTTTCAGCTTTGTTCCAAAACCTATGAATGTAGAGCTCTGATAATCATATACACAGCATGCACAAAGGGTTAAATAATTCATATCTACTTTTAAGTATTGAATTTGTTACAGTGCAAAAGTTTGGGGGTTTTGAAAGTCTCTTCTGCTCACCAAGGTCATAAATACAGTAAAATTGTGTTTAAAATATCTGTTTTCTATGTGAATATACAGTAAAGTGTAATTTATTCCTGTGATCAAAGCTGAATGTTCAGCATCATTACTCCAGTCTTCAGTGTCACATGATCCTTCAGAAATCAGGATAATATGATGATTTGGTGCTCAAGAAACATTTATGATTATTATCAATTTTGAAAACATATTTCTGTGGAAACTAATACATTTTATTTTTTCAGAATTCTTTGATGAATGGAAAGTTCTAAAAGAACAGCATTTATTTTAAATAGAATCTTTAGTAACATTATAAATGTCTTTACTGTCACTTTAGATCGATTTAATGCATCCTTGCGGAACAAAAGTATTCATCTTTAACAAATAACGGTAGTGTAATTTTAAATTTTTCATGCCATCCAGGATGGATTACCTTCACTGAGCTCGTTTGCAATGCATTCTGGGATTGTCTTCTGCTTTAAATTGTTGTGATGATGCATCTTAAGCAGCATGACGTCACTGTCTACCTTTTGGAACAGCCTTTGCATTTTAATTACGCTAACGAAGCCTTAAAAATCTGTCTAGGTAGAAGCTCACTGTGTGCAAGTGTGTTTAATGATGTAAGAGAAGCTGGACACACTTTAGCTGAACAGAGACGGACCTTCAAGGTCACTGCTGCACCAACACACACTGTTGTGCTCTTCAGCCTTCTCTCTCCAACACACACACACACACACACACACACACACACGCGCGCACACACTCTCTCTCTCTCTCTCTCTCTCTCTCTCTCTCTCTCTCTCTCTCTCTCTCTCTCTCTCACACACACAGAGATATACCTTATCTGCCTCTTTAACCAAAATCCTGTCTAAAGATTATGCTAATTGAGGGTTTTATCCAACTGCATTTGGTCCAGTCATAAAGATTTTTGTTAAATATGAGTCGGTTTAAATGATGGACTGATGAATTATCTAATTAAGGCTGCAGAGCGACAGAAGACTATGTGTGTGTGTGTGTGTGTTAAGGTACCTAGTCAGCATTTTTCCCGCCATCTGGCATGAACACAGGTGAGATCTGATTAAATAAAGCTAATGTGATAACCACACACACATTGTGTTTTCATGTTTTACGGGGACATGATATGATTATGGAATCATTTCATGTCCCCGTAAAACATGAACACACAGATATGATTATTTTTATACTGTACAAACTGTATATTCTCTCACTTTACACTAACTCTACCTCTAAACCTGCCCAACACACAAAACATTTTTACATTTTCAAAAAACTTCACTTAGTCTGATTTTTGTCAAGGACAGGATTTCGGATATTGCCACCTTTGTGAGGACATTTTGTTCCCCATAATGTAGGGTTTACCAGGCCACACACACACACATTCAGTCACATTCACACACACTCTCTCACACACAAACACTCTCTCTCTCTCACACACACACACACACACACACACTCAGTAACATTCACACACACACTCTCTCTCACACAAACACACTCACCCAGTCTCTCTCTCTCTCTCTCTCACACACACACACATACACACACACACGCACAATGAGCGCTTATTATTCATGTTAATAATCGAGTTTGGTTTCTGTTGAGGGAAATTCTAAACACACTCACTGACATGTATTTATCGCCCATCAGGACGTCATAAACCATACAAATCCACTCAATGGCCTCAATCAATAACACGCTGCACACACAAACACACACACACACACGCACACACATGCGCGCGCGCGCTGAGTGCCTTCAAATGAGGACGAGCCTCCATCGTTCCCGCCGTTTGTCAGATTTATCTCGCGTGAGGGGGAAGCGAGTCCATAAACGCGGGACAGTCCGTATGCGGTAAAGGACTGATATTTATCCAGCTTAGTTATCAAACCTCACACTGCATAGACTGATCATAAATCACACAGAGAAAATGATCCTGAAATAGGCTATCATTGATGGGAAGATAAAAATGAGTGTGCACGCGCACACGCGCACGCACGCGCAGCTCTTGGTTCTGCATCAATGCATGTGGTGTGTTTACTTTAATCCCTGTTTATATTGCCTATAATGCAACAGAAGTCAGCAGTGCGCTAATAAACCGCAGGACTCAAGGGGGCGATAGAGATTCTACAGCCATTAATCCAGATGTGCTGTCGGGTCTAATATACTGTACCTGGAGAGAGAGAGATGAGTTAGCGATCATATTCATCTCAAAGTTTGCAGAATCACTCAGTCAGTCTGTCTGCTGTTCAGCGGGTTTGAGGTCAGAGACCGTCAGAGAGAAGAGGAATATAACCGGACAGTTGTTGAGGATAATGCCGGTTTTGTCCACATGCAAAAACTAAAAGAAGAAGAAGAACAAATGGCTACTACAGATATACTAAACTGCAACGGTGGTATTTCGAAAAATGAATTTACTAAAACTGTCCTCTTCTGTCATGTTGAAAGGTTATGGTTCTTATATTTTGGCATCAATATAATTTTTTTTTTAATATATTCTCATATTTCATAATTACTTGATTTCCAGGTAGTCATGAATGTATTTTTATTAGAGCTGTCAAATCGATTAATTGCGATTAATCAATTTGACAGCTCTAATAAAATACATTTAATCGATTAATTACACACATTCTGTTCATATATGTATACTATATATATAGATAGATAGATATATATACACACACACATTTATGTTAGATGTGATGTGATTAATGGATTTGGCAGCACACATTTTAAAACTAATTTATAGGCTAATCTCTAATTTCCTAATAACTTCATTTCCAATTAATTTATATATTTTATATTATTTTTTATATTTTCATAATAGAATTTCAGAATTAATTTTCAAGTAATTATTAATATTTTTATATTCTTTTATCATATAATCTCCAATTTCCTCATTACTTAATTTCCTAATTAAGTGATTACTGATCGCCTATATTTTGTATTATTTACTGTATATATATTTTATAATATAATATTTCATAATTACTTGATTTCCATGTACTTATTCACATTTGTGTATTATTTATTGTTTAGAATAGAAATCCCATATTTCATAATTACTTGATTTCCAAGTAATGATTATTATTTTTATATCATTTATTTTAACAGTATAATCTCATATATCACAATTGCGTGATTTCCAAAAAATGATACTTGTATATAAAAATGTAGGCTATATATAATTTATTATTCTCATATTTCATAAGATAATTATGTGCGCACACATTTTTTTTGACAATCATTTGAGCCGTAAATGTCATGTGACTAAAAACTCTGGAGTTGCAGGTAGATCACATGATAATAACAACATGGCATATGTCCATATTACATTCATACTATACATACTATATAGAGGCTAGCAAATTTTTTTAGCAGTTGTGAAGTCATTACTTACGCAAAATAAGTACCTACTCAAGAGAGCATGTGATTTCTGACACGACCAATGACAAGAGTTTGGGGGCGGGGCTATCTGTGTGTCTAACCAATCCGAGGCAGTGCTGCAGGAGGAGACTCAAGTGTATTTTTCCTTTAGTAGTACTGCATAAATTTCACACTTCACCTGTAATTGTCTTGCTAAAGGCTTCAAGAGCTTTAACCACTGGACCACACATGAAATAATTACAGACCAGACTGATCATGTGACTTCTGAGTGCTGCCAGAAAACCTTCCACATGTTAAAGGAGAAGGAACTCGTTCAAAGAAATGACAGGATTCACTGTACAATCATGTCTCAAAAACACATCATATGCCAGCATAAAACACAAATAAAGCCTTTAATGTATTGTGACGTAATTTCCATGACAATGAAGCACTTGTGTGTGAGAGATGTTGCTCTTCATCATCAGTGTGAGACAAATACATTTCTTTGAGCACCAGTTAATCTCTCTCTCTCTCTCTCTCTCTCTCTCTCTGTGTGTCCGTGACTTTGTGAATAATAGGGAGTTTGCAGTTGTTCAATGCCACACTGGGCGTCTTTGTCATCTGTCGTCTTTGATTATGATGTCGCCCCTGCGGAATCCCGTGGAATGAGGCGGAATGCTGCAGGAATCCAGGAATCATTCCAGAATGGCTGAGCGTTAACTCTTTCAGGACGAGAGAGAGAGAGAGAGAGAGAGAGAGAGAGGGAGAGAGAGAAACAAGATTTTAAACACGTTAGAAGTGGTTGCACATGCATAACTCACCACCACATGCAATGCTAATGGTTGCTAGGGCGTTACTATGCAATTCTGAATGGTATATCAGTTGTGCATGTTGCATGAGTGTTCAAATTGGTTGCTATGGCATCGCAAGGTGGTTGCTAGGGTGCTCTGCATTGCTTTGTCAGGGTGTTTCTGTGTTGCTAAGTTGTTTTTAGGTGCATTTCCATGCGGTTACAAAATGTTCTGGTTGTTAGGGTGTTCTGAGTGGTTTTCAGAGCTGTGTTTTGTGGTTGCCAGGGTGTTGTTATGATGTTGCTAGGGTGTTCTGAGTTGTTTTCATAGCATTGCTTAGTGGTTGCCAGGGTTTTGCAATCATGTTGCGAGGGTGTTCTGAGTGCTTTTCAGTGCATTGTTTAGTGGTTGCTAGGGTGTTGCTATGAGTTGGCTTGGGTGTTCTAAGTGGTTTTGAGCCTATTGATTAGTGGTTGCCATGTTGTTGCTATGATGTTGCTACAGTGTTTTTAGTGCATTGCTATGCAGGTACTGATACTTTCTAGTTTCTAGGGGGTTCTGAGTGATTTTCAGTGCATTGCTTAGTGGTCGCCAGGGTGTTGCTATGATGTTGCTAGGGTGTTCTAAGTGGTTTACAGAGCATCGTTTAGTGGTTGCCAGGGTGTTGCTATAATGTTGCTAGAGTGTATTGATAGGCAGGTGTTGAAACTTTCTGGTTGCTAGGGTGTTCTGTGTTGTTTTCACTGCATTGCTTAATGGTTGCCAGGGTGTTGCTATGATATTGATAGGGTGTTCTGAGTATTTGTCAGAGCATTGCTTAGAGGTTGCCAGGGTGTTGCTATGGTGCTTTTATGTGCATTGCTATGCGGTTTCCAAAATGTTCTGGTTGCTAGGGTGTTGAAGTTAAAAGAGACACACAAGTTGAGAATCATTCACTGAAACAGTGTGGGACGTTTAATAGTGCTGGAACAGTAAGTATGTTCTGCAAACACCACTTAAAATTAAACATGCAACTAATAGATAAAACACTAATTTGATGTGTTGTCCGTTAGTGTAGCCATGCAATAGTGTGTTTAGAGCAAAAGGAGAATATAAACTGTCTGTTTCCTGTACAAACACATTTAGATATACACATAGTGAGTGTGTGTGTGTGTGTGTGTCAAAGATATGAAGATAAACATCAGGATGTACGCTAGAATTTCTATGTCAACACTGTGTACACTGGCCCTGGTTACCCACAACACACACACACACACACACACACACAGCGTCCCTCAGGAGGTAAATCACGACACACCCTCCGTCAGCTGAGAGTCAGGAAAAGGGGGCACAGTCTGGATCAGACCAGCTTTCGTACTCTCACTCAGGCCTAGACCTGAATTATGTGTGCATGATGATATAATGTCTTGTGTCCTCCTGAAATCTATTCTTAGATTCAGATTAAATGTTTAAACATTGACACTTTATGAATCCAAACAATAGTTAATGATAATGCTACAGTTGTTACTTAATACATTTGAATTACTGGATATGAGTTTTATGCTTAATGGGAATATTTACAGACCCAAAACAATGACATTTTATACATCCAAATTCTTGGATATGAATTGAATTGCATTTTAATAACTTGATTCCATGAGTTTACTTTACACATATACAGTAATATTCTGTACAAGTCTTCTTGGGAAATTCCTGTAAATAATTAAAAGTTTGGAAATTGCACGTATTTCTGTAAGGACGTATTCTGTGTACCCAGATGACAAATGCATCAGACATACAGTCATGGTCAAAATTGATGGCACCCCTTGTAAATATGATCAATACTGGCTGTAAAAAATAAATCTGCATTGTTTATCCTTTTGATCTTCCATTAAAAAAATTGGCAAAATTCTAACCTTTCATTGAAGTAAAAGAATTGAAAGTGGGGGTAAATCACATTATGAAATAAATGTTTTTCTCCAAAACACGCTGGCCATAATGATTGGAACCCCTAGAATTTTTTATGAGAAAAATATCTCTGAAGTACATTTCCATTAATATTTAAATTTTTAAGCACACCAGGGTGACTAGGAACATGAAATTGTCCAGCTATGACTTCTTGTTTCACAGGAGTTTAAATATGAGGATGCACAAAGGCCAAATTGCCTTAATCATTCATCACAATGAGTAAAACCAGATAATATAGTTCTGATGTGCAGCAAAAGATTGTTGACCATCACAAAATACAAAGTGGCTGTAAGAAAATATCTAAAGAATTGAAAATCCCCATTTTGACCATCAGGGAAATAATTAAGAAATTATAATCAACTAAAGATGTTACGAATCTGTGTGTGTGTCTATACTGCCTTAATGGACGGTGAGGAGGAGAGTTTGAGTGGCCAAAGACTCTTCAAGGATCACAGATGGAGAATTGCAGAGATTAGTTGAGTCTTGGGGGTCAGAAAGCCTAAAAAAAAATATCAAACAACCTCTACATCACCACGTGTTGTTTGGGAGGGTTTCAAGAAAAATCCTCCTCGCTCCTCCAAAAACAAACTCCAGCATATTCAGGTGTCAGACATGACTGGATCTTCAAACGGCACAGGCTTCTGTGGTCAGATTAAACTAAAAAAAAGGGCTTTTTGCCAGCAAACACACTAGATGGGTTTGGTGCAAACAGGGATGAAGAGTACCCCATGCCTACGGTTAAATATACTGCTGGATCTTATATGTTGTGGGCCTATTTATTTGCCAGAGGTCCTGGACTTCTTGTTCAGATACATGGCATCGTGGATTCTCTCAAATATCAACAGACAAAAAAATAAAAACCTGACGCCTTCTGTTAGAAATCTTATAATGGGCCGTGGTTGAATCTTCCATCAGGACAACGGTCCAAAACAAACATCAAAATCAACACAAAAATGTGTAACTGAGCACAAAATGAAGCTTCTGCCATGACCATCCCAGTTCCCTGACCTGATGAGTGGCTGAACTGAAGAGGAGAAGCACAAACATGAACTTGTGAATCTGAAGGATCTGGAGAGATTCTGTATGGAGGAATGGTCTCTGATCTCAGGTCAGGTGTTCTCCAAACTCATCAGGCATTATAGGAGAAGACTCAGAGCTGGTATCTTGGCAAAAGGAGGTTGCAAAAAGTATTTAATAACAGGGTGCCAATAATTATGGCCAGCGTGTTTTGGAGAAAAACATTTATTTCATAATGTGATTTATCCCCACTTTCAATTCTTTTACTTTAATGAAAGGTTAGATTTTTGTGAAAAATTTTTTTTAATGAAAGATCAAAAGGATAAACAATGCAGATTTATTTTTTACAGCCAGTTTTGATCATATTTACCAGGGGTGCCATCAATTTTGACCATGACTGTATATGCAGTATAAAACATACTGCATCCCACAATGCAATGCGCTCAACTTGACAGTGACAAATTAGCAATATTAATATCAACTGTGATATTAATATTACGTTTTTTCCCCCGCAAAGTTTTATATGGAATTATGACAGAATATTAACAGAACATTGCAGGCCAACAAATGTTAATTTTGAGGTGATAAATGGACGCACTTACGGAATGAATCACGTGTTGAGGTCACGTGACAAAGCTTGGAATCGGAACGTTGCTGTTTGGAACGTTTACCATTGCATAATGCGTATAATTTCAAATAAATACATAAAAACATTAGGCAGTATACAATGTAGAAAGTTATTATTCCATAGCAAACACAGCCAATAATTCATTTCCCAGAGCGGGAATGTCCTCATCTGATAAGGGCTTCCGTCAAGGTGCAATTGTTTCTCGGGAAGCCCTTAGGTGAGCAAAAAAGCACTTATTAAACTATATTTCTCTGCGTTATACTTTATAAACACTTTTATATTTCAACACACGTCTCAGAAACGGGTTGGAAACCCAATAATGGCCTGCAGTTTGCTGAAAGTTTGAATCCCGTGTTTGTGTCTCCTCAGGGAAAGTGCTCAAAACTTTCCTCACGGCGCAACAAACAGGAAAAGAGTGGCGGCGTTACGCAGCGAGGGAAAGTATTCACCAAACAGTCTGTTAAAACGCGCCCCACGGGCGTTATTTCCTCGTCCTGACTGGATAAAGGGGGTCCAGCCCTCCTGGGCTTCCTTTCTTTTCCCTTCCATCATTCACCAGCTCACCAACCCCGATCTTTCAGCGGGAGATTAATGTGTGAACCCTGGGAATCCATCGGCACCGCGCGCGTTATTTTTGCCAGCTTTTCCAACAGGACACTTATCGCGCGTCCTCGAGTTTCATTAAATGTTCAAGGAATTGAAAGTATTTCGGGGGAATTATAAGCTTCGGGGTCAAACGGGACAGAAGCAGATAAAGTCGAAGTCTTTGGATTCCGTGGCTGGGTTTATATGAACCCGTTCTCTGGATCCGTGGACGCACTGCGCAGTGTTGGAAACTCTTGGATCATGTCTCTCTCGTTTATCATGGATCAGCAGCTGAAGGTTATTCGCTTCCATATCATGTGTCTGCTCGTGTGCTCCCTCATCGCGGTGCTGAGCGGGGAGAATTACGCCACACAGGCCCAGGTGATGTCCTCCAAAGCGCTCAGGGCTCCAAACACACGCAGAAATGGTGAGTTTTTGAAGACACAGTGACCCTAAAAGTATTAGGAACGCATGCGTGTCACAGCATTAGAAAACAAAACATCAAAGCAAGTGCTCAAAAGCTACTCTTCACTTCATTTTTGAAGTCTTTTAATAAACTTTTGGTGTTTTAGTGCATGTATGAAGTCAGTTCTCAAGTTAACGCAGGTGTAGTTAGCAGGTGTAGTTGACTGCTACTCTAAAACTGTACCTTGACAAGTTAAAGTAGTTATACTGTACCCTTCAGAAAAAGTAGTTTGCTACACTACAAGTTACTATCTAGCTACATCGAAACTACTTTTTATTTTACAATGACATTGTATATTATAAATAACTGGACAATTGTTTTCGATTGACAGATGCTTTGCAATGGTGCAAAACACAACTTTTAGGTTCATTACAAAACTGTGGCGGGACAGATTAAACTATGATGGGTCAACATAAAATCAGAAATAGATTTTGATATAGAGTGCAATAAAGCAGGACAAATAATCAATGAATGTGTTCATGTGCTTGAAGTCTTTAACGCAGACAGCGCTTTAATCTTTGGCTTGCATAAATTAAATACAAAAACTGTACGTCCTTTAGGCTACATATTCATCAGTGAACTGTAAAGCTGCAAGATGTGTGATGAAACGATTTTCGTGATCTAATAAGACAACGATGCTTCAATGCATCAAACTCGTCAAAACACGCGCTACACCAATTCTAGCTGGAAAAGTAGTTTGCTTCTGGAAAATCTACACTGTTTTAAAAGCAGCTACCTACTGAAAAAGCTACTGAAAAAATGTGGTTAAGTTAGTATTGTCACTACTTGTAGTTACTCCCCAACAAGTTGATCACACATAACAAACACAGACTGGCTTTTTGCCTTAGTTTTTAATGCTAAATCTATTTATTGTTTTATCGTTTATAACCATGCAAAACTCTGTTTGCCGAATCATTTACTTGTAAAATGTGTTTGTGCCGTCTTTGACACTTGAATTTTGTTATCTAATACAATGACATTAAGTCTGCCCAGTGTAGTGTCTGCTAATATAGTCAGTTAAGTGCCATTAGTAGAGCTCAGATGACTCTTGCTGTGATGTTTTGTGATCTCATGAATGATATTTTGGAGTGCAGTGAGCGTGCGAAGGCTTTCTGTGGTCACTGTGGATGTGAACGGGCATGAATGTTTCTTCATGTTGTGATCAGCTGAAGCTTGTTTGGACAGGTCTACAGCTCTGTGATCTTCAGTTCGTGTGATATTCCTGGAGCTCAAACAGTGAAGCATGATGATGATGCTCGCAATGCAAGGTCTTGGGGTCGATTCCCTGATAAAAAAATGTATAGTTTGAATGCAGTGTAATTCGGTCTTGTTAAAAGTGACTGGCTGCCAGATGCATACGTAGACGTTTAATCACAGATTATATAAACTGTCAACAATAATGTGATGATGTGAATTACTTTGGAGACGTTTGAGGTCAGGTGTGTGTCTGACACCTGTAATGAATGTCGCAATCTATTCTGGGAATATTAGGGGTAGTTGACAAATTACATGGATTCTTCCAAAATGAAGAAGATCTTTACTATTTGGAACCTTTGGAATTTTGAATATATTTTGGAATCTTTTAATCTATTTTTTAGTAATTCATGGTTCATTTAAATAGTCTTGCAGTGCAACAGTTTCAATAGTCACACTGGTTGATGTATCAGCTACAGGTGTGTGTGTGTGTGTTTGATCATCTATGACAGAACTGTTGAGCAGTGGATGGTGTGTGTGTGTCTGTCTGTTTGTGTGAGTGTGAGTGTGTGTGTGTGTGTGTACTGGTTTGAGTTTTAGACCATCAGAGTGAGGACAAAGAGAGTAAAGTGAGGACATTTCGGCTGGTCTTCACTTTCTGAGAGCCTTCAGAAGGCCTGTTTGAAACTTGGTTTTATGGATCAGGTTATAATTATTTTCAAGGCAGGTTTAGGGTAAGAGTTCAGGTTAGGTAGTTAGTTGTGATGGGTAGAGTTTGTGTTTGTGTCAATTAATGTCCCCACGTGTGTGTGTGTGTGTAAAACAGTTTAAATATAGTTATTTTAGGGCAGTAAGTCACAGGATGTCCCGGACCCACACCCAGCCATCAGTGTTGAGGAATTTGGTATGGGATTCCCCCCAACGCGCGCGCGCACACACACACACACACACACACACACACACACACACACACACACACACACACACACACACACCTCATCAGGAAGACGGAATCAACAGAACAGATTACATCATCAGGGAGGAATCAAAGCCTCTGTGACATCATCATGTGTAATGGGCTCAGAATGTGGCGGGAACTGAGATGAAACTCTACGATTGCAGGGGAAAAGGTCATGTCATCATGTGACTTCAGTAATAAATTACACTGGAAATGGTTTTATGCTTATACAACAAACAAAAAAAATTCAGAAAATAAAAATGAGGTGACACTTCTTACTGTTCCTGTGTGTGTGTGTGTGTGTGTGTGTCTATGTGCAGGTGGACTTCTGTCTCTGAGTTTGTGTTTATATTGACAAAAAATGAACTTCATACTTAAATGTTTCCATCTGTCATTTTTATACACAAACAGGAAGATACATATACTTGACATATTTTTGTCTGTATCTCACACACAGCTGTCTGCTAGCACATATTGTGTGTGTGTGTGTGTGTGTGTGTGTGTGTGTGTGTGTGTGTGTGTGTGGAATCCATGAAAAACTAAAACCTTGACAGACCCCTCAGTGGCAGATCTGTGTGATCTTGATATTGTTTTCTGCTCTACTAGAACATGTTTTCCTGCTGTAATGTTGATTATTGTCCTCATATTCTCCATTGTTGCGGCTCGTCTCTTCCCAGTCTGTCAGTAACGCTCTGTTTACTTCCTGTCTCTATGAAGCCCCTCCTTCTGAAAAGCACACTGTGCTCTGATTGGTCGGCTGGATCAGTGTGTTGTGATTGGTCGAGCGCTTCGAGTGTGTTTGGGAAATGTCCCGCTCTTACCATAACCACCAGTTTAACACACTACTAACTAACTCAACCAGGCCCCGCCCCTTTATTCTGCATATGAATTATTAAAATGAGGAATATTGTGACGTGTTCATTCCCGGAAGAAACTCACGACTACAATGGAGGCGTTTTTCAGGAGTTCAGAAACACTGATATAGAGAATAACTCAAACAGCAACATCACACACTAAAGAAAAGCATAATAGGTCTTTAAGCCGTTGATCTTGTTGTGTGCAA
>JAULUF010000015.1:1252500-1302500 GCA_031834385.1 Semotilus atromaculatus | reverse complement strand
AGACATACTCACACACACACACACACACACACTCAGACATACTCACACACACACGCACATACTCAGACATACTCACACACACACACGCGCACACACACACACACACACTCAGACAGACATACGCTCACTCACTCACACACACACACACATTCAGACATACACTCTCACTCACACACACACACACACACACACACACACACACTCAGACATACACACACACTCAGACATACTCACACATACACTCACACACACACACTCAGACATACACACACACACACACACACACACACACAGACAGACATACACTCACACGCACACACACACACACTGACATATACTCACACGCGCACACACACACACGCACATACTCAGACATACTCACACACACACACACACACACTCAGACATACACTCACACATACACTCACACACACACACTCAGACATACACTCTCACACACACACACACACAGACAGACATACACTCACACACACACACACACACACACACACACTGACATATACTCACACGCGCACACACACACACACACTCAGACATACACTCACACACAAACACACACACACTCAGACATACTCACACACGCGCACACACACACTCAGACATACACATACACTCACACGTACACACCAACGTAACCATGCGCACACACACGTGCACATACACAGACACACTCGAGTTAGTACACTCAAACGCGCGCACACACGCACAGACACTCACACACAATCAAACACACACACACACATTCTCAAACACACACACACACACACACACTCAAACACACACGAACTCAAACACAGCCAGGCATTATTCAGGATCTCGCTCATGAATGCATGTCTAGATTTGTTGTAATTTTGCTTCCTTTTTCAGCGATGAAGAAATGTGTCAGAACAAAACACTTCAACAGGCTTTTATACATGCGCGCGCACGCACACACACACACACATTTTTTACACGCTGTATCACGCGATCAGTATATTATTTATTCCGACTGTAATTAAAGACTAATTTATCACAAACCTAATTCTTTTATCTGAAGTCTAAAGTAGAGTTGTATTGCATCATGGAGGGGAAAGCAATCCCATAATGCACTGCAACAACAAGCTCAGTAAAAGCAATCTATCCAAGATAATAACCCTGTGCTGGAGAGATTATTAAATATACTTTCTTTATACTCACTTAATACCAAAACTTAATGATAAAATGAGTTAAATCGAATAAAAAATTGACCATATCCCCTAATAAATGTGTGTTATTAGATTATAGGGTTAATTGCTTTATAACTTATAGTGTAAGTTCCTTTTCCGCTCGGATTGTTTGTTTTTTTTAGGAAGTGTGTATGCCTACTTTATTCTGTCATGTGTTTAATCTGATGTATTCAGCTCTTTACAATCACACACAACAGCTCAAACTTTAACACAGCCAACTTTAGGAGCTTTGAGTGTGTGTTTACAGTGTGTGTTGAAAGAAAGTTGAAACAAATTGGGTTTAAAGAAGTACTGTGTGTGTGAGAGAGAAAGAGATTGTGTAAATGAGGCTGTTAAAGCTTAAAGCTGCTAGACTGTCTGTCAGTATCACACTTATAGAAGTGACATACACGAGTAGTGTGTGTGTGTGTGTGTGTGTGTGTTACAGCGGCCTTATTCCTGTGGGTGTTAAGTTCATTTAAAAGCTCATTGGTCAGCAGGTTGTCATGGTGATGGATGGTGGCCTTGTTCCTGCAGTATAGCCATAATCACAAGTGTTTTCTGCATGCATGGATCAGTAGTGTGTGTGTGTGTGTGTGTGTGTGTGTGTGTGTCAAGGAGCTTTTGGAAATGAAAACATCATCATGGCTGCATCACTTTGACATTGGATCAGGCCACCGCCGATGTCGTCACTTTCGATTAGTGTGTCATGAATTCTTTAGCTTTCTTTATAACAATCAAATGTGCTCATATTGGTCAAATTTAAAGATTCATGAAGTGTCACAATGAATGATCTTTTTTTTTTTTTTTCTGTTGCGTAACAACTTCTGCTATTTTTAATATTTTACCTTCGTGGGGCCTGTCTGTTTCTGAGGAGCCGTCGTCACCTTTATCTGTCTTTCTTCTCGTGTTGCTTATGTTTGTATGTTTTTATGTTCTGAGATTCTTTGGTTCATTTCAGTGAATTCAGTTCAGATATTAGAATCAGAAGGGATTTCGGTTTGATTCCTTCAGATGTTAATTCAGTTTAATTTTCTGAAAAATCATGTGAGTCATGTTCTTTTCCTGAAGTGAATTCTGTTCTTTTCCCCAAGAGAATCAGAAGTGAATTCTGTTCTTTTCCCCAAGAGAATCAGAAGTGAATTCTGTTCATTTCCTGAAGAGAATCAGAAGTGAATTCTGTTATTTCCCCATGAGAATCAGAAGTGAATTCTGTTCATTTCCCCAAGAGAATCAGAAGTGAATTCTGTTCATTTCCTGAAGAGAATCAGAAGTGAATTCTGTTCTTTTCCCCAAGAGAATCAGAAGTGAATTCTGTTCTTTTCCCCAAGAGAATCAGAAGTGAATTCTGTTCATTTCCTGAAGAGAATCAGAAGTAAATTCTGTTCATTTCCTGAAGAGAATCAGAAGTGAATTCTGTTATTTCCCCATGAGAATCAGAAGTGAATTCTGTTCTTTTCCCCAAGAGAATCAGAAGTGAATTCTGTTCATTTCCCCAAGAGAATCAGAAGTGAATTCTGTTCATTTCCCCAAGAGAATCAGAAGTGAATTCTGTTCATTTCCTGAAGAGAATCAGAAGTGAATTCTGTTATTTCCCCCAAGAGAATCAGAAGTGAATTCTGTTCATTTCCCCAAGAGAATCAGAAGTGAATTCTGTTCATTTCCTGAAGAGAATCAGAAGTGAATTCTGTTATTTCCCCCAAGAGAATCAGAAGTGAATTCTGTTCATTTCCCCATGAGAATCAGAAGTGAATTCTGTTCATTTCCCCGAGAGAATCAGAAGTGAATTCTGTTCATTTCCTGAAGAGAATCAGAAGTGAATTCTGTTCATTTCCCCCAAGAGAATCAGAAGTGAATTCTGTTCTTTTCCCCAAGAGAATCAGAAGTGAATTCTGTTCATTTCCCCAAGAGAATCAGAAGTGAATTCTGTTCTTTTCCTGAAGAGAATCAGAAGAGAATTTGGTTATTTTCCTGAAGATAAAATGAAATAAATCGTTGTTTCCCCAGGAGAATCAAAAGTGAATTATTTTCTTTTCCTGAAAAAAAAAAATCAGAAGTGAATTCAGATCACTTCCCAAAGAGCATCAAAAGTAAATTCACATCACTTCCTGAACAGTGTTGAAAGTGAATTAAGTTCTTTTTGTGAAGAAAATTGAAGCAAACTCAATTCGCTACTGGATCTGAAGAGAATCTAAAGTGACTTTAGTTGTTTTTCTGAAAAAAAGTTAATTCCGATAACTTCCCAGAGAGCAAATTTAGTTCACTTTCTGAACAGAATTAGAATTATTTTTTGTGTGAAGACAATCAGATTAAATTTAGTTTGCTTTGGGTGGTAGTTTCCTGAAGAGAATCAGAAGTGAATTCAGATCACTTCACAAAGAGCATTAGAAGTAATTTAATTTCACTTCCTGAACAGAATTTGAAGTGAAATAAGTTATTTTTTTTGTGTGTGTGTGTGTGTGTGTGAATCCAATCAGAAGCGAATTGGTTTACTTTGCAACAAAAGTGACTTTGGTTCTCTTCCTTTAGAAAATTAGAAGTGATTTAGTCTATTTTCCTGAAGAGAATTAGATTCATTTTCTGATCTGAATTTATCCTGTAACTGAACTGGGATGAACTGAAATGAAACGGATTCTTACCTTTTGTATGTGTTGTATTTGTATATATCTGTGTGTGTGTGTGTTTGTTTGTCTCCAAGAGTAAACACACTAACCTATCCAAGTTGTGACCAGTAACAGACAGCAATCGCCTCACAGACTTGTACCGGAAGGAAGAGGTCATAATGGTCAAGAGCGGAGGTCACGTCCAGAGCCCGCGCTTCCCCAACTCGTACCCTCGCAACCTGCTGTTGTCATGGAAACTGCTCTCGCCTGTACACACACGCATCCTGCTGGAGTTCGACGCTCAGTTTGGACTGGAAGAGGCGGAGAATGGAGTCTGCAGGTGAGGGCGGAGCTTTGGACTGATGAGCTAATGAATAATTAATCAGAACTAAGAGTTTTATGTGGAGGCGGAGAATGGAGTCTGTAGGTGAGGGCGGAGCTTTGGACTGATGAGCTAATGAATAATTAATCAGAACTAAGAGTTTTATGTGGAGGCGGAGAATGGAGTCTGTAGGTGAGGGCGGAGCTTCGGACTGATGAGCTCATGAATAATTAATCGGATCTAAGAGTTTTGTGGAGGCAGAGAATGGAGTCTGTTGGTGAGGGCGGAGCTTCGGACTGATGAGCTAATGAATAATTAATCAGATCTAAGAGTTTTATGTGGAGGCGGAGAATGGAGTCTGTTGGTGAGGGCGGAGCTTTGGACTGATGAGCTAATGAATAATTAATCAGAACTAAGAGTTTTATGTGGAGGCGGAGAATGGAGTCTGTAGGTGAGGGCGGAGCTTTGGACTGATGAGCTCATGAATAATTAATCGGATCTAAGAGTTTTGTGGAGGCGGAGAATGGAGTCTGTTGGTGAGGGCGGAGCTTCGGACTGAGCTCATGAATAATTAATTAGATCTAAGAGTTTTATGTGGAGGCAGAGAATGGAGTCTGTAGGTGAGGGCGGAGCTTTGGACTGATGACTGCATTAATAATTAGATCTAAGAGTTTTATGTGGAGGCGGAGAATGGAGTCTGTTGGTGAGGGCGGAGCTTCGGACTGATGAGCTAATGAATAATTAATCAGATCTAAGAGTTTTATGTGGAGGCGGAGAATGGAGTCTGTTGGTGAGGGCGGAGCTTCGGACTGAGCTCATGAATAATTAATTAGATCTAAGAGTTTTATGTGGAGGCAGAGAATGGAGTCTGTAGGTGAGGGCGGAGCTTCGGACTGATGAGCTAATGTATAATTAATCAGATCTAAGAGTTTTATGTGGAGGCAGAGAATGGAGTCTGTAGGTGAGGGCGGAGCTTCGGACTGATGAGCTAATGAATAATTAATCAGATCTAAGAGTTTTATGTGGAGGCGGAGAATGGAGTCTGTTGGTGAGGGCGGAGCTTCGGACTGAGCTCATGAATAATTCATTAGATCTAAGAGTTTTATGTGGAGGCAGAGAATGGAGTCTGTAGGTGAGGGCCGAGCTTCGGACTGATGAGCTAATGAATAATTAATCAAATCTAAGAGTTTTATGTGGAGAATGGAGTCTGCAGGTGAGGGTGGAGCTTCAGACTGAGCTCATGAATAATTAATCAGATCTAAGAGTTTTATGTGGAGGCGGAGAATGGAGTCTGTTGGTGAGGGCGGAGCTTCGGACTGAGCTCATGAATAATTCATTAGATCTAAGAGTTTTATGTGGAGGCGGAGAATGGAGTCTGTAGGTGAGGGCGGAGCTTTGGACTGATGACTGCATTAATAATTAGATCTAAGAGTTTTATGTGGAGGCGGAGAATGGAGTGTCTAGGTGAGGGCGGAGCTTCGGACTGATGAGCTAATGTATAATTAGATCTAAGTTTTAAGTGGAGGCGGAGAATGGAGTCTGCAGATGAGGGCGGAGTTCATGAGTTCATGAATAATTAAATAGATCTATTAAAAGAGTTTTAAAGGGGTGTTCAGAAAGTGTTACTTCTACGATTTGGGTTGGTCTAGCTGTTAAATATTTAACAGTTTAACAAGCATCTAAATTTAAAGCCCTATCTCTAAAATCTGATTAATTCATAGGATCGGTGATCCAGGAGCTTAATGTCCTACATGGTTAACTCGTGTTGTGACATGTGGTAGAGAATAACAGGCTTAGTTCTCTGATTCCTGTGGTTTTGATTCTACATTTCTGGACTCGAAATAATGGCTTGAAGAGTTAAAACATGATATGAATATTTAATGAGCAGAAAGCCAATCAGAGCGAGTATCTGACCACGACGTGTGTGGAGTGAGTCTCGGGTTACGAGTTTGTCCTTGAGGTTAGAGGGTTTTACTGCGAATCCGATATTTTACAAAGACCCAAGAGACGTCAGGACTAAAAATAAAGCAGAGATGAAAGACGAGGTGAATTTAGAGGATGAGAAAGAGACAAGAAGTCAAAGAGGAGAAAAATAAGAAAAGAATCTTAATGTATTACACATATACATTTCTGTGCTATATATATATATATTATATATATATGATATGAATAAAAATAATCACATTTCCAATCACTGCATTGTCATTGTCCTTGAAATAAAAGCTAAAAACTGAAATAAAATTAAATATAAATATTAGATGAAAATCTTTAAATAGATTTTTTTTAATGTAACCTTAGTTTACATTTAAGTTGAAGTACTAAAACTAAAATAAAAATAAAGCTAAACAGAATGATTAAAAAAAAAATACATAAAAATAATTACTAAAAATTACAATTAAAATATAAAAATAAAAGTTAATTCAAATACTACAATATGGTACATAAATAATACTAAAAATAACACTTCCCTGTACAAAAAACAGGGACATCCAATTGTCTTCACATGCATTTTGAGGAATATAATTTCAAAGCATTTTTTTAAGAGTCCTTATTATGCTATTTTAAATGTCCCTACTGTTGTTTTGGACTCTCCTACAATAGTTTTACATGCATCCAAGGTCAAAAAACACTTTCATTTTCTCACAATATCCATTTCAGCATCAACTCTTTTCTCTCAGTGTCTAAAACGGTTTGTTTGAAGATTCAGTGTCTCTAAACCCCGCCCCTCCGAGAGCTGCTCTGCTCTGATTGGTCAGATATCCCAGTCTGTATTGATTGGTCCATCGCTTACAGCGAGTAAATATATTACACACTACATGAAAAGTAATATCTGAAAAAGCATAATAGGGGCACTTTAACAGCAGTGGGGCTGGAAACTAACTTCAGACCTGTGCACTGACAGCTGTGTGTGTGTGTGTGTGTGTGTGTGTGTGTGTGTGTGTGTGTGTTTTCAGGTATGATTATGTGGAAGTGGAGGATATTTCGGAAACCAGCACCATCATCTGGGGCCGCTGGTGCGGTCAGAGATTTCCATCACGGATCACATCCAAAACAAACCTCATCAAAATCACCTTCAAATCAGACGATTACTTCGTAGCAAGACCAGGATTCAAAATCTGCTATTCACTGTTGGTGAGTGTGACTCTATCTATCTATCTATCTATCTATCTATCTATCTATCTATCTATCTATCTATCTATCTATCTGTCTGTCTATCTGTCTATCTGTCTATCTATCTATCTATCTATCTATCTATCTATCTATCTATCTATCTATCTATCTATCTATCTATCTATCTATCTATCTGCATAATTTTACACGTTAAATTATGAGATTTTTGGTTTTATCACATGGTGATGTGGAGAAAAAAAATTTCTCAACGAAATTAATACTTTTAATTTGCAAGGATGCATTAAATTGATCAAAAGTGACTGTAAAGACATCTATAATGTTACAAAATATTATATTTCAAATAAAGGCTGTTCTTTTGAACTTTCCATTCATCAAAGAATCCTGAAAAATTAAATGTATCGGTTTCCACAAAAATTTTAACTGTTTTCAACACTAATAATAATGAATGTTTTTTGAGCATCAAATCATCATATTATCCTGATTTCTGAAGGATCATGTGACACTGAAGACTGGAGTAATGATGATGAACATTCAGCTTTGATCACAGGAATAAATTACTTTAACGTATATTTACTTATAAAACAGCTATTTTAGAATGTAATAATATTTCACAATGTTTTACTTATAATCAAATAAATGCAGCCTTATTTTTTTTTAAAAACATTACATAATCTTTTGAATGGTAGTGTATGTATATGACATATTTTTTCGAGCTCAATATAATATGGCCTTCAGTTCCTTATTTCTTTTTAATATAAATATTGGTTACACATTTTATTTTAAGGTGTCATTGTTACAGTGTAATTATATATTTAAGTACTGAGTCATATTTATTAACAGCATGTATAGAGTTAGGGTAGGATTAGGGTTAGTTGCATGTAATTATGCATAATTTACTGTTATTACTACTATGGTAAGTACATGTAACATATGCAACAAGGACACTGTAAAATAAAGTGTGACCAAAATATTACACACAACAATTTAAAAACGTGATTTTATTAAGTGGATCTAGTGGTGTCATGTAAATTAAGGTTAGGAGTTGGTGTGGAACTAGAAGTCTCTGTTTTATATCATCAGATATATTTATTGTATATGTATTTATGCTAGTGGATGAGGAACGATCGCAGATGGACGAGGAATATTTGACAATATTCTCTGGGACTAACGCCATCCTGCTTTACGACTGCCTCGTGGCTTTTTCTCCACACTGGCCAAGTCAACAATAATGCGGTGCTGGCTGTTAGCATAAATATGCAATATGTTTATAAATCTGCCAATTTGTTTCCATTTGAGCTCATACTGGGAAACAGAATTAAAACGGACACCTGCACTGGACATAAACAAGATTAATGGACAATAAAGCGTTGCAACAACACTGAAAAAAAAAAATTGGTGAAAGAACAATTTTACCTTTGAATTAAACATGAAATTTTTAAGTGGAAAACCTGAAATAGGGTTTTCGTGTAAAAGTCTCCCTGTAGTCAATCATTTTATCCCTTAAAACTCACTGAAATGACATATTTAAACGCTTCTTCATGCCGTAAAAATAGCTTGAATGTAACTATATTTAGTATGCGTGGTTCTATGAATATGCAAATGAGCCCCGCCTCCACTCACTCATCACTCAGAGATCCACTGGTTGACGATCACACGTTGATCTGATTGGTTACAAGGTCGTTTGTGACGTCAGAAACACCAGCGATTTCACACCGTGTTTTTGAGTCTGTCTTTGGTTCACTGCAGTTTTAAGCAGAAAATACTCGACTTATGAATCTACACATGCTTTGTCTTAAAGCACATTAAAAACACCACATAGACACATAAACTACATTAAAAAGCTGGATTTACACCACAGGGGGACTTTAAAGTAACAGCAGAAGTTTGCCTTGACGTCTCTTCTTTCCTGAAAGGCTCTTTTACCTCGGATGAACTTTAAAAATGTGGCTTAATTAAGACATCGCTCCTCCCGAGGCAGAATAAGAGAGAGACGGGATAAACACACCGAGATGAAGGTGTGAGAGAGCGAGAGACTGTCAGACTGAGCGTTCGGTGTGAACGTGTGAGTGTTTTACTGCGGTAATGTAATGTGGAGAGATCTGAGAGTTTAGTTCTGTGTGTTTATTTCTCACACACACACACACACACACACACACACACACACACACACACACACACACACACACACGCACGGAGAAGGTCCGTAACGAGAACTGACAGCGAACAGCGTGTTTTGTCATCGCTCGTGTTTAAAACTCTTGAGAATAACGACACACACATACACACACACACGTGGAGAGTTTTTCTGCTGGGAAGAGGATGTGCTCATAAAACACACTGCTTTTTCTTTCATAATCATAATTGTGTGTTTTTTTTTGTTCACGATCTTTAATTGTAATAATTAGAGAGCTTTCCTTGAATGTTTTTGATGTTCTTTGCCGTAAACCAACGATACACGAGGGGTTTTAGTTTTTATATTTGTTTATTTCTGTTCTATTGAAGGTGTGTTGACCTGAATTACAGAACATTTTAGACATGAAATTAATTCAGTATCCATATTATTTAGAGAAAATCCATGATATAATTCCCTAAACTACTTCACAATTTCATTTTCCTGTATAAAAGTGTTATTTTTGGGCAACGATTAATCGCATCCAAAATAAAAGTTTGTGTTTACATAATATGAATGTGTTTTCATTGTAAAATTATTTTGTATAAATACACACATATGCATGTATATATTTAAGAAATTTTTATTTATTTATATATAATATAAATTATGTATACATATAGCCTATATACAGTAAATAAATGCAAATATTTTTTTCAATATATACATGCAAATGTGTGTATTTATACATACAAAATAATTATATAATATTTTTATAATTATATAAACAAATTAATTAACAGAACACACACAAACTTTTATTTCGGATGCGATTAATCGTTGCACAGTCCTAATTATAATATGAGAATTTACACTACAGTTTAAAATATTTTAGTTTTTTGAAAGAAAGTTTCTTCTGCTCACCAAGGCTGCATTTATTTGATTAAAAATACACTAAAAATGGTAATAATCAACAATAACAGTTTTCTAGTTAAGTGTGGATGATATTCTTTTCATGCATGGTTTGCTATAATAATGTTATTTTTCTCCTCCCACATGCTCATGGTTGTCATTGGAAGTCATTTCAGAGGTTGAGCCAGTTATTATATTTGAATGAAAGATTATAAAAAGTTAGTTTTCCTTCAGAAAAACACGAATCTCGCACAATCAGACCAGGTAGATGTGAAGAAAGTGTGTTTAGCCGTCGCTGAGCCCTGCGTGTGTCCTTCATGTGGGATTCCCTTAATCTGCGGTATTCCTGGCGTTAACACATTCCCTCTGCTCCGGACATCTCTGCAGAACACGAGCAGAAGGTCTCGCTGCGCGCGTGTGTGTGTGTGTGTGTGAGACATCAGAGGCCCGTACAGACGTTATCTCTGATGGGAAACATCATCATAACAGACCGCCCACGACCTCTGACCTCCTTCTATTGTTTGCATTGCCACAGGAGCAGATTTATGTAACGAGAGTGGCAGCGCAGGGAAGTGTGTGTGTGTGTGTGTGTGTGTTGACTAGGTTTAGTGAAATGAGACAGAATATACTGTTTGTACAGTATAAAAAAACCATTACGTCTATGGAGAGTCAGCATTTAGATGTGTGTGTGTGTGTGTGTGTGTTCACAGCATATGGAGGTTTTAAAGTAATCGTTAAAAAGTATATAGGGAATACTTTTCTCAAATTGCTTCGTTTTTATTTCATTTTTATTTATTTAGTTTGGTTACCAATATTCTTCCAAAAAAAAACAACGTATTTTATTCTTTTATGTTTCGCCAAAGAAAGAAAGTCATACAGGTTTGAAACGACACGAGGGTGAGTAAATGTAAATTAATAGAATTGAAATTTTTGGGCAAACTATTTAAATTAAGTTAAATAGTTAAAAATTATTATTATTATTTTTTTTATAATTTTTTAATGAAGTGATTGTCTAAATAAGAAACTAAAACTGCCAGTAGGTGGCGGTAAATGTCTAAACGAGCAGGGATTCCCAAAGTGTGGTACGCGCACCCCCAGGGGTACGTGAGCTGCCACCAGGGGGTGCGCGAGAGGAAAAATTTAATGGCGGTCTGTTTTTTTAAAGTGGGATTTTTCCATACAATAAAATAAAAAACCATGACCAGTAA
This sequence comes from Semotilus atromaculatus, assembly GCA_031834385.1. NCBI lineage: Eukaryota > Metazoa > Chordata > Actinopteri > Cypriniformes > Leuciscidae > Semotilus > Semotilus atromaculatus. The sequence continues at coordinate 1,291,008 of JAULUF010000015.1, read as the reverse complement.
ACATTTCCTTTGTAATAGCTTTTATTTAAATAAAATAAATAAAAAACTATAATTTATTAGTTTTTGATAGAAACGACGTAGAAGAAGACAGCTGCTGTCTTATCCGCACTGCTCTTCTTTTATGCACTGCAACTTTCATTCATTCCATATATTTTAAGCCCTGTCAGTTTAAACATCAAGCGCAAGAAGTGTACGCACACAGAGCCGGGCAGATACAAAGTTCATTGCTCTTTCTCTCTGAGTTTGACGGACACGATAATTCAAAATTAAGTCGGAATGCCCGTCTCAGTGAATATCCAGTCGGTTATGCAGGGATTTTCCTGCATTGAATTTTTTTTTGCCGGCCTCTATGCCCTCTATAGTTTTTGTCCCGCCAAAGCCTTATTTGATTGTGAGTGGTGTAGAATAGAATGACTGCTGCGCTGGACATGGCGGATAAGAACGAGCAGAGAGAGAGGCGAGGCCGCGCGTGCGCTCTCACCGTCTTCAAACAACACGAGCGCTGTCTTGCTCTCTCTCCCTCGCGCACATTAATCAACATCAATTGACGCGATGGTAAAAGGTCGAAAGACTGATGTTTCACGTGGAGCATTCGGAGATTTTCTCCTGAAATGCCGCGGGGTGCGAAGTGCGCTTAAAAAAAACGTTGCCTTATCTTCTCTAAAAAGCATATTTGCGATGTCATTAAGCCATTTGATAGATGCACTCGGTAAGTTACCGCGGAACAAGTCTCCGGGTGATCAGCTGGACAGTGATAGTAAGTAACTATAGTAACAGCATGAGAAGACGCGCTCCGTTGTAACGTAGTCAGCGCTTGGTCGGTTAACGTCAATTTTGGCATTTTCTAAGTAAGTTAGCCTAATAGTCTAGTAATAAATGAACACGCATCCAAAAATGTCTTTCGTCCTTTAGGCGTCCTGGAGAATATTTATGTTCGTCCTCAACACATTATCGTTATCTCGAGCCCTGCTGAGCCTGTGTCTGTCACTCGTCCTCTTAAAAGTGGAAGCTTCTGCGTAGCTTTGTTGCATTATATTTGTAACTTTGTTGATGTTGTTATTGTCATGCGTGTTCTGGTTATTTGCGCATGATTAAACATGAGTCTTTATTGCGATAAAACAAAGCTTTCTGGTGTTTTTTTTTTTTTTTTTTTTTTTTTTGAAGGGGGGATTGGGGGTGCACAAACCCGGTTGGGACATATAAAGGCCCGTACACACCGGGACGAATATCAGCACGCGTTAAGGCCTGTTCACACCGGGACGAATTTCGCGCGCGTTATTCGCCGACGTTTAACGCCTCGTGACTAAACAAAGGGCGCCAATGTGAGTGTTCACACCGACGCGTAAAACGCCATGCGTAAAAGCGTCATTTTTAAAAAAACGCCTCGGGTTCGTTTTTTTTTGTTTGACGCGCCGCGTCAAAAACTATCCGACCAATGAGATTGCCGCTTTTGCTCACGTGTCTGGAGCTTCTGAAGTTACATTAAAACACAACTTGGGGGCGCTCAAACACAAAACGCTCTTGCCGACCGGCGGCGAAGAAGATATACGCCAAGTAGCGTCTACACTGCCGGGAAGAAATAGACGAGGAAGATGCAAGGCAAGATGAATGTAGAGCTGCTGTTCTCGTTGGTGTCCGAACATAAAGAACTATATGACAAACGCGACAGCGACTACAAAAATCTTGATAAAAGAGAACTGTTATGGAGTGGTATTGCAGAGGGTATTTCTGTTTTACATTAAGCGCCATCTAATGTCTGGGAATTAATTTGCATGTTCACTCAGCGAAAATCGATTGGGTGTGAACACTAAAAACGCGTTGAAAAACGCTGGCGAATAACGCGTGCTGATATTCGTCCCGGTGTGTACGGGCCTTTATTCGCCAGCGTTTTCAACGCGTTTTTAGTGTTCACACCCAAGCGATTTTCCCCCAAGTTGTGTTTTAATGTAACTTCAGAAGCTCCAGACACGTGAGCAAAAGCGGCAATCTCATTGGTCGGATAGTTTTTGACGCGGCGCGTCAAACAAAAAAAACGAACCCGAGGCGTTTTTTTTAAAATGACGCTTTTACGCGTGGCGTTTTACGCGTCGGTGTGAACACTCACATTGGCGCCCTTTGTTTAGTCACGAGGCGTTAAACGTCGGCGAATAACGCGTGCGAAAGTCGTCCCAGTGTGAACAGGCCTTTAAGGGGGTGCGCAGGAAAAAAAGTTTGGGAACCGCTGGAGTAAGTCATTGAGACATTCAATTCGTTCATATTTTATTTTTACGCACCATTCTACAGGCCGGAATGTATGCTTGAGCTGTCATGGAAAAATAAAAAAATCACACAAACAAAAATTATAACAATTCAATAAACTATAACAGTCAGCTTAAAGTGGCTACAAGTATTAAATGCAGTTAAATGATATGATACACCAGAGTAGTGTGGAGTGGGGCTAATTTAGTGCGATCTGCTGTGATGTCACAATCATGGTGCATTGTGGTCTATGGATCTGAGGTCTGTCCAAATAAACTTCCCTCGTCCACCTGACGAAGGTTAAGGTTAGTTCTGTCCATCTCTCTCTCTTCATTATCGGTGTGTGACGGTGGGCTTGGATTGATGGTCTTGTTAATTCGTGTTGTATAACGTTCACCTTTAGCGTTGACGTTTAAATGCCAGCGCTGTGATGTCTGTAGCTCCGCCCCCTCACCGTGACATCACAATGACATCATCGAGCGTCTGCTGAATGCCAAGAGTGTTTCAACACAGGATTTATCAGAGCAGATAATGACTTTCCCAGAGTTCCTCTGGCACTGATGCTCAATGAATACCAACATTTCTGTGAAAAATTAATGAAACTAAAGTTTGAAATCGTTTTTTCAGGACAGCTCACCTCTCGCATCTATGACCAACTGGGAAGCAGTTACAGTGACATCATCAGTGAGTATTACCCAATCAGTGTTGGGGAAAATTACTCTGTAAAGTAATGCATTACAATATTGCGTTAAAAAGTAACTAATTGCGTCACGTTACTTTTGCATTATTTTTTTTCACCTGGGCTAGGCTTTTTAAAAAAAAAAATTTATTATAACAAAAAAGTTATATTTTTGGGCAAATGTAAAGATCCTTTCACACCAAAAGTGAAATAATAAGTAATAATATTAATAAGGAAATGCAATTTCTGCTATTCTGGATAACGGAAGAATAGATGCAGGAGAAAAACGTTTAACACTTACACTCACCGGCCACTTTATTAGGTACCCCATGCTAGTAATGGGTTGGACCCCCTTTTGCCTTCAGAACTGCCTCAATTCTTCGTGGCATAGATTCAACAAGGTGCTGGAAGCATTCCTCAGGGAGTTTGGTCCATATTGACATGATGGCATCACACAGTTGCCGCAGATTTGTCGGCTGCACATCCATGATGCGAATCTCCCGTTCCACCACATCCCAAAGATGCTCTATTGGATTGAGATCTGGTGACTGTGGAGGCCATTTGAGTACAGCGAACTCATTGTCATGTTCAAGAAACCAGTCTGAGATGATTCCAGCTTTATGACATGGCGCATTATCCTGCTGAAAGTAGCCATCAGAAGTTGGGTACATTGTGGTCATAAAGGGATGGACATGGTCAGCAACAATACTCAGGTAGGCTGTGGCGTTGCAACGATGCTCAATTGGTACCAAGGGGCCCAAAGAGTGCCAAGAAAATATTCCCCACACCATGACACCACCACCACCAGCCTGAACCGTTGATACAAGGCAGGATGGATCCATGCTTTCATGTTGTAGACGCCAAATTCTGACCCTACCATCCGAATGTCGCAGCAGAAATCGAGACTCATCAGACCAGGCAACGTTTTTCCAATCTTCTATTGTCCAATTTCGATGAGCTTGTGCAAATTGTAGCCTCAGTTTCCTGTTCTTAGCTGAAAGGAGTGGCACCCGGTGTGGTCTTCTGCTGCTGTAGCCCATCTGCCTCAAAGTTCGACGTACTGTGCGTTCAGAGATGCTCTTCTGCCCACCTTGGTTGTAACGGGTGGTTATTTGAGTCACTGTTGCCCTTCTATCAGCTCGAACCAGTCTGGCCATTCTCCTCTGACCTCTGGCATCAACAAGGCATTTCCGCCCACAGAACTGTCGCTCACTGGATGTTTTTTCTTTTTCGGACCATTCTCTGTAAACCCTAGAGATGGTTGTGCGTGAAAATCCCAGTAGATTAGCAGTTTCTGAAATACTCAGACCAGCCCTTCTGGCACCAACAATCATGCCACGTTCAAAGTCACTCAAATCACCTTTCTTCCCCATACTGATGCTCGGTTTGAACTGCAGGAGATTGTCTTGACCATAGGTGTTTCTCAATGTCAAGGATACTTCCTTGGCAGGGCGCGTCCTTCCAAGTCATTTCCTTCAGAGGCTAGGCGAGGCTCCTCTTTAGCATTCGGAGAACACCTAAATGGAACAGGCTAGCAAGTGCACGTCCTTATGTCAGTGAAAAGGTCCGCTTTTTGTAGAGCTTGGAATACCTAATCACAAAACGTTGTAAATAAGGGTGAAGATATTGTTCAATACATTGTTTTAGGCTTCACATGCTAGTTATTTGTTAACAAAGTTTTTTTCTATTGTAGTCTAAAGAACAAGGTTTTAAAAAATGGATATACAGTTTATATATTAAATATAAATTTGACCGGACGTTTATATTAAATAAATCATGACCGGACGTTTATATTAAATAATTAAGGGGCAAAGACAAAACCAGTTCAATTTAATTGACTTTATTTTTCATATGAACGCCTCCGTTTGTTCCTTGGTCCCTGTTAAATAAGACGAGAAAGCTATGAATAACGCTGTGAATGGTATAATATTAACGTTAAATTACTTTGTACAACTTAACTAATTATTAATAAAAGAAATGCCGGTGACGGCAACCAAGCTAACAATTGTTAAATGTCATGACAGGTCCGGTTCAGTTAGCCATCAATAATGTAATTTGTATAATTTGTAATATCAACGGTAGTAAATCTACTGGCATTTAAACGTTAAACTTTACTTATATGACGGTTATAACAAATGTATGGTAACGTAAATTTATTTACATTTGAAAGCATATGCTCCGACTCCGCTAACGTCCGACATTTTTTATTTTTTGAACAAGATACCAAAGCTGCGCGCATAGGATTGTGGGCGATTAGAGAGCGCGAAGGCTACACATATGCATCCTTTCCTGTGTATGGGATATTTTCCGAATGAAGGACTCAGTCCTTGGTTGAAATTCTGAGGATCCTCGACATTGGAACAGTCCTTCGACGGATGTCGATGACGTAGCATCCTCGAAATTCCGGCTTCCGAGGATCCTTCCTTGACATTGACATCGAGTTGCCGCCATGTGATTGGCTGCTTAGAAATTAAGTGTTAACGAGCAGTTGGACAGGTGTACCTAATAAAGTGGCCGGTGAGTGTACTTTACCAATAAAAAGAAAAAAGTCAACTGAATCATTGAAGGTCAGAAGAGAGTACATTGGTCAATAAAGTGAGATTAATTGCATAAAAATGTGTGTTTTTGTAACATATTTAGTTATTGGAGGTTTGCATAGTATTCTGATTCTGCATTTCACTGATTTTATTGAATCTTTTTTGAAGTGAGAAGAGTAAATGCACACTCATATTTAGTCTAGAACTACAATAAGCATCAGGTACACACACACACACACACACACACACACACACACACACACATAGTGCCTCTGCACTCCTGTCAGTCAATACATGGAAAAACAAAGTTACTTATTTGAAAAAGATATGCTAGAAAGAGTGTATATTAGAAAGAGATATTTTGCTGTAAATTTGAAAAATAATGCGTTACTTTACTAGTTGCTTGAAAAGTATCTGATTTATATGAAATGATGTGTACTGTGAAAAGCGCTTTACAAATAAAGATTCATTTAATTTAACTCATTACAAGTAACTTGAGTAATCAAAGCAGCTTTACTTGAAAAAGTAATCTGATTACGTAACTCAAGTTACTGTTACCAACGCAGTAGTTTTAGTCTCTCAGATGTTTATCAGGATGTTCACGCTGGTCTTTGATTCAGAAGCACGAGTGTGTTCATCTCGTGTGTGTGTGTGTGTTCCTGTAGGATCTTGTTGGGTTTCCCGGGACTGATTCTCCTCTCTCTGCGTTCGCGCTGGACATCGAGATCGCGAGCGTGAGCACCGTGGAGGAGTTACTGAGACACCTGAACCCCTTCACCTGGCAGGAGGACCTGGAGCAGCTGTACACACACACACACACACACTACAGACCCCGAGCTTACCACAGCGAACGCAAACAAAAGCGTGAGTCTCTCTCTCTTTCTATTACACGCACACGCACACACACACACACACACACACACACACACACACACACTCACACACACACAGGTTTGTTTTTGTGATTTATGAGGACATTCCATAGGCGTAATGGTTTTTATACTGTACAAACTATATATTCTATCCCCTTACACACACACACACACACACACACACACACACACACACACACACACTACAGACTCCGAGCTTCCCACAGTGACCGCAAACAAAAGCGTGAGTCTCACACACACTCTCTCTCTCACACACACACACACACACACACACACACACACACTACAGACACCGAGCTTACCACAGCGACTGCAAACACAAGCGTGAGTTTCTCTCTCTCGCTCTCTCTCACACACACACACACACACACACACACACACACACAGCAGAGACAGGCACTGTTAACCATTCACTGGTGTTTTATGAGGCAGACGTCTCTTCATCTATTCCTCCTTCCGCTCTGTCCATCCAGAACAGATTGTGATTATGAGTCATAAGTGTGGAAAAAAAACACACACTGGTATGTTGTTCGCAAAGTACAAACACACACACACACACACACACACACACACACACAAAATGACCTTGCAGCCCTGACAAAGTTAAAACACTGTAGCTTTTGAATACCTTTGCCAATAGGAAAGTGTGTGTGTGTGTGTGTGTGTGTTAGCGATTTCACGGCTACTCGTTTCAGGATGTATTTTGCTGTGCTGTATCAGTCTGTCTGTAATCCTTCCGTTGGTTATGATGTGTCACTCTCGCTCGTCTCTGTCTCAGTGGATCTGGACCGTCTGTACGATGACGTGAAGCAGTTCAGCTGCACTCCGAGGAACTTCTCCGTGAACCTGCGCGAGGAGCTGAAGGCCACCAACGCCGTGTTCTTCCCGCGCTGCCTCCTGGTCCAGCGCTGCGGGGGGAACTGCGCCTGCGGGACCGACGGCTGGAACTCCTGCTTCTGCAGCGCCGGGAAAACCGTCAAGAAACTGCACGAGGTATCCCACAATGCACTGCTCGATAGATGACGGGTTTACCCAAACACTCCCTCCGTCTGCCATTGGTCAGTCGAACATGTAGTCCCGCCCACAAACTCACTTCCAGTGGACGAAGATCTCAAGTCACCTTTATTTTATAGCATCTATCTATCTATCTATCTATCATCTCTATCTATCTATCTATCTATCTGTCTATTTATCTATCTATCTATCATCTCTATCTATCTATCCATCATCTCTATCTGTCTATCTATCTATCATCTCTATCTATTTATCTATCGGTCTGTATGTCTATCTATCTATCTATCTATCTATCTATCTGTCTATCTATCATCTCTATCTGTCTATTTATCTATCTGTCTGTCTATCTATCTATCTATCTATCATCTCTATCTATCTATTTATCTATCTGTCTGTCTATCTATCATCTCTATCTATCTGTCTGTCTGTCATCTATCTATCTATCTATCTATCATCTCTATCTATCTATCTATCTATCTATCATCTCTATCTATCTATCTATCTATCTATCATCTCTATCTATCTGTCTGTCTGTCTGATAGATAGAGATGATAGATAGACAGACAGACAGATAGATAGATAGATGATAGATAGACAGACAGACAGATAATAGATAGACAGACAATCTATCTATCATCTCTATATATCTATCATCTCTATCTATCTATCTATCTATTATCTATCTGTCTGTCTGTCTGTCTGTCTATCATCTCTATCTATCTGTCTGTCTATCATCTATCTGTCTGTCTGTCTGTCTATCAATCATCTCTATCTGTCTGTCTGTCTGTCTGTCTATCTATCTGTCATCTATCTATCTATCAATCTATCTGTCTGTCTGTCTATCTATCTATATATCATCTCTATCTATCTATCCATCCATCCATCATCCATCTCCCCATCCATCCATCCATCTGTCTGTCTGTCTATCTATCATCTCTCCATCTGCCATTGGTCAGTCAATTATGTTGCCCCGCCCACAAACTCACTTCATTGGTCGGGTCCAGTGGTGGATGAAAAACTCAAGTCACCTTTCATTTTTTACACGCTTTATACAATAGAAATTGTTTCAAAACAGCAGGATCAATGATGCAAACGTATTCAAATTCTGTTGTATAGCAGCCGTAGAAAGACGATAGTTTCATTATTTAGCTCTATTCAGTTCACTGTTGATTCAAATGAATCGTTCGGTGCGATTCCCCAACCGATTCAACAGGTTCACTGAAAAGAATACAATTTTGCGGTACAATAGGTTTTTATGAGTAAACAAGTGCAATATTATGCTTCGGATTGTAGTCAAGTCAATTTTAGACGATAGTTTCATTACTCAGCTCATTTTAGTTCAGTGTTGATTTAGTTGATTCAGCTCCAGTGACATCATCGTGGTTCTTGGCTTGAAGAATCACTCTGACTGAATCATTGAATCAGTTGTTGACTGGAGAACAGCTGCAATCGGTTCAGTCCGACTCCCAAATGAATCTTTCAGTGCGATTCACAAACCGATTCAACAGGTTCACTGAAAAGAATCAGATTTTACGGTGCTATAGGTTTTTTATGAGTAAAACGTACAATATTATTATTCAGAATGGAGTCAAGTATATTTTCCCAACATAAAAATACTTGGTAACACTTTATTTTACAGTGTCCTTGTCACACGTGTACTTATGATAGTAATAACATTAAATTACTCATAATTACATGCAACTAAATCTAAAACAAATTCTAACCTATAGAAAGTACATGTTGTTTATTAATATGTAAGCAATAAGGTACGAGAGGCTGTGTTGTATCGTGAATAAGTAACGGCTGAAGGGCGTTGTTAGGCACTCCGCTTCGCGTCATGCCTAACAACGCCCTTCAGCCGTTACTTATTCACGATACAGCACAGCCTCTCGTACCTTGTCCTTATTGCTTTTATAAAACGGTTACCACACCAAAAAAAATATTAAAGCCGAAAAATATGTATCTATGCGACTTTCATGAAGTAAACCCACTAAAAGCCTTCCCTCCGATGGAAAAAATAGTCCCCGACCGTAAACAGCAACAGACGTTACATACATTATTTCGCCAATAGATGGCGGCAAAGACTGTCTTATTGAGTGAGTCAGTTTATATTGAAAGGACTTGTGATCACGGAGAAGATAGACGCAACTGACAGATAACGGAAAACCCATTTACTGTTAAAAGGACAAGATATCGCAGCGGACATTCAAACGAATTTTATTATGAATATAGGACTGACCTGAATGAAAATGCTATGTCTACTATGCAGGTACAGCTGCTTACTGGATCTCTCACAATACTCTACTCTATTAATTAACAGTATCAATGAGATCAAACATGTGTTTAAGTTTTGAAGAGTGGTTGCTAGGGGTGTTGTGTAGTGATTCATAGAACTATTGGGTGAAGCGGTCATAGTCGTGTTTTATCGTGAATAAAGCACAGCTATTGACCAATCAGAATCAAGGATTGGAACTAACCGTTTTATAATAAGTAATTAACACTAATAAAAACACCTTAAAATAAAGTGTAACCGCAGCTCAAACATCAGATACTGAAGTTTCAGCACTTATTAATGTGTGCAGTGTGATAGAAATGACATCAACTAATGCAGACATGAAATGTGTGTGTTGCAAAATCGGAGTGTTTTTTTCTGTGGAGTCTGAGCAAGTAAAGTGTGTGTGTTCCTCTCTGTCCTTATCAGCTACACACACACACAGCTTACTGTACAGTGTGTGCTGAATCTAAAACTACAATTCATCTGTGGTAATTTTTTGTTTGTCTTCAAATTGTGAAAATGCATTTCTTTTTTTCATAAATATTTAGTTTTTGGTTGATTATATTACATAAAATATTTTATACAAAAAATATATAATATACAACTTATAACATTTCTTTAACTACCAGTGAAATGAGAGGTAGTGTATAAAGCTGTCCGCTGTTCTGTTTTAACTCGATTAACTTAATCCGTTATGAACACAGTTAGACACACAAACTTCAGGGATATTCAGTCTGAACCCAGTCTAGTGTTGAGCATCTGAGTATAACCTCATGGGATATTTGAGGCATTCTGGGAGGTGTAGTTTCTGTAATCTCCAGGCTGACATCAGCATGACCCGGTGATTGACAGCTGTCACAGAGCCGTCAGGAAACGTTCATTGTGTAGAATAACTGACTGTTACCCACGGCAACATCTGCTAAATGTGATTGGCTCCAGTTGTCAGGGCTGACTAATGTGAGACCACCACAACACACACACACACACACACACACACACAAACACACGCTTGCAAAAGTCTCCTTATCAGTCTTACTGTGTCCTGTAACAGGACACCAGGTTCTGCCAGTGTGTTCGCTTCATTTGGGATGTGTGTGTGTGTGTGTGTGTGTGTGTGTGTGTGTCTTCAGGTGCTGAAGTTTTCCCCGGGGTCGAGTTTCTACAGGAAGAAAACACACGCACGCTGGGTTCTGGAGGAGATTTACCTGCAGCATCATGAGAGATGTGACTGTGTGTGTCAGTCCAGACCACCACGATGAACACACACACACACACCGTCACTGCACTCCATTCAGACTTATATCTTCAGGTTATGCCTCCACATAAACACAAAGCCTTTTCATAATACAAGACACACACACCATTCAGGCGTACACACACAGACACACACACACAGCGTTGGGAGACTTTGATATGTAGCTTACTCTGTTTCTGTTTTATTCCTGATGTCAGATGTTATTGTGTCCAGTAAAGTCTAATGGAACTCACCAATGGAATGTAAATGAATATTAATGAGGCTTTTGCTCTCTGAGACCAATCAGAAGTCAGAGCTCCCTGAGGGGGCGGTTCCTTCACCCATCTGATCTAATCCAGTGTTATTTATTAAAAGAAATGTCTTTGTCTTTTTATAACTGTGATCATGCGGTTGCATGTGGGTTTTGTATTCATATTCTCTTTCTTGTCTGATCAAAGGTCTTATTGAAGACAGTCTCACAGAAACATGTCCAGTTCATCAAAATATAAAGAAAAATAAAGGTTTTATGTCTGACCTTACAGTCTGATGATTCTGAAAAATTATCATAATAATGAAGAATATCATACTAATAAGAAACTTTCTCATAGTTGTAGCTCAGTGTTATGGAGGACCAAACCTGCATAAATTAAAAATGAATAAATGTAATAAATGGATAAATAAATGTGATAAATGGATAAAGAATTTTGATAATAGAAAAATAAATAAAGGAATAAACGACTTGATAAAATAAATATGATTACTTTTTAATCAAATTTATTTTTGTATTATTTTTTGCCTTAATGTATTATTTTCTGCTTTTATACATTTAAAAAAAAAATCGTTTTAACTTTGATTTATTCGTTAATATATTGATTTATTTTTATATTTATATATTTATTCTTACATTTATTGTTTAGATTAATTTATTTATGCATTCATTTATTTATAGATTTATTTATTTCCACATGTATTTATTTTTAGATTTATTTATTGATTGATTCATTTACTTTTACATTTCTGTGTGTAACATGGAAATGAGGAAGGCGGTCCTTGTGTAGCTTCAGTGCATCATTGGTTGAGAGCTCACGAACAGAATCGTCAGGCCAGCTAATCGATAGTGAGGAGATTTTTCAAAGAAAATGGCAGCAATAAATAATTCGTTGTCCAGTTTGTTACGGGATGTGGCAGATCAGCTGGAGAGTTGATCATAGGCGTCATTTACGGGGGGGGACGGGTGGGACATGTCCACACCACTTTTTGCCAGGGTCGATTTTGTCCCCAGCACTTTTGAAACATCTCGCGATATGGATGTACCAGTAAAACATCTCCAGTTAACTAGCAGAGCATTCGTTTCGTTCGTTTGTTAAATAAGAGGCGATCTGGCGCTGAAATGTGTTGTTTTTTTAATCAAGTGATCACGTGCTCGTTGCCTGGATAAAGTGTTCTGTTGTGGCTCGCGCACGCAATCAGAGGCTTTGACGCAATGTCTTCACTCGGACGCGCGCTTCAATCCGTTGCGGAGATTCTCTATTCGTTCCGGTGAAATCGCAAAACAAAATGCAAACAAACGTGTCCCTGCTTGATATACAATCACTGAAAAAAATTATCGGTTTTGATGAGGGGAAAAAACTATACGAGTGCGGATTAGAACCATAGACTGTAAAAAATAACCCAGAACCTCCGACACCCTTGGCAAAAATTCTGCCACTGGACCATTACAGTACGTTACATACATACATCAGGCTGATCTACTAACACTAACAACATATTTGATGCGTTGTTATCAACTTCATTTGCTAAGTTGCGCAACTCTCTAGCTATTTGTAAAACATCGCCGTACACACCTGTCCCCACCACCCGACGTCACTACAAAGCAAGCCAGAGTAATCGAGCAAGCGCTTCAATCAACGATGAACCAATGGTATGCAAGACCAACCCACCTAATTATCATACAAGACAAATAAATGTAAAAGTAAATTAATCAATAAATAAATACATCTAAAAATAAATACATGTGGAAATAAATAAATCTATAAATAAATGAATGCATAAATAAATTAATCTAAACAATAAATGTAAGAATAAATATATAAATATAAAAATAAATCAATAAATAATTAACGAATAAATCAAAGTTAAAACGATTTTTTATTTATTTAAAAATGTATACAAGCAGAAAATAATACATTAAGGCAAAAAATAATACAAAAATAAATTTGATTAAAAATTTATCATATTTATTTTATCAAGTCGTTTATTCCTTTATTTATTTTTCTATTATCAATTTTTTTATCCATTTATCACATTTATTTATCCATTTATCCATACATTTATTCATTTTTAATTTATGCAGGTTTGGTCCTCCATACAGTGTGGCAATAATTAATAATTATGAGAAAGTTTTTCAGTTTTATGTAGTAAAATTTAGAGAGGGGGGGGGATCTAATTATGAGTTTGTGTCTCATAATAATGAGAAAAATTAAATAACATCTCATAACAATAACTTTAACTCAAAGTTTCTCATTGAGATGTTAAATATCATATTTGCATTATAAACTCTCAGATTTATGATAAACTCATAAAGTCATTAAGTCATCGTTACCTGAAGTCGTTACATTAGAAAGTGTCTCGTTATTATGATTTAGAGAATACATATTTTTTACTCGGCTGAGAAAGAAACATTACTGTCGACATTATTAGATTCTCAAATATTTTTACTGCAACAAAAAAAAAACGTCAACATAATTATTTAACGGCGTGATGGCAGAACATAAATAACACCAATATATATTTTTTACATTTCAGCATTTTTACAATTCCTGATTATTGATCCTAAAAATTGGGGATTTTCTTCAAGCAAAATAATTGTATTTATTAGAACTATCAGCTGGACATGTTCATGACACAGATGTGAACATTACAGTGGTGTGTTTCATCAGCCAACTAAAGCACTTCATTACAATCAAACACCAACGATTATAAGTGTCATCCATAGCCTATTTATTCAGGTGTGTGTAAGACGATGTCCTCGGTGTGTGTGTGAGGATCCTGCTTTATCTCCTGTAGATCTGCGGGCTCCTCTGTTCCCAGATCAGGGTTTAATTCCCTGGGATGTTGACTGCGGATTCAGCCTTTAATTACGAGGCTGTTAAAGCGCTTTTATTAAACGGCAAGACACGCAAAATGAAAACAGTGATTCACTCAAGTTTAGTATGTGTCACGCCGATGATTCCCTGTCGGCTGGACCAGTTTTACACATGTACAGTGTCATAAAAAACACAGAAATAAACTCAATTTGTCATGTTTGTGTTTGTCTCTGTAAAATATGGCTCCAAAAAAAATAAAAAAATGTTTCCCTAAAGTCAACCATTTTATCCCTTAAAACTCCTCTTTTATCACCAAAATGACATATTTAAAAAAAAAAATTCCTTCTCCATGCCTTCAAATATCTTGAATGTAACTCCCTCATTTAGTATACATGGTTCTATGATTATGCAAACGAGCCCCGCCTCCACTCACTCAGAGATTCACACGTTGATCTGATTCAACAAGGTCGTTAGTGACGTCAGAAACACCAGCGATTTCACACCGTGTTTTCATTAAAAATAAATGTCCCTGTGGAGGAAATAAAATACTATGAAAATAGTTGAAGTTATGCCTTTTTTCACTAGTTTTAGTCTTGTATCAAACAATATGATTGTGCTTGGGTATGCAGAGAATTCACAGATATACAAGAGAAACTCAAAAAATGTGAATATCATACAAAAGTTTGATGATTATGGCTTAAGTTACAGCTTATGAAAACCTCTAATTCAAAATCTTAGAAAATTAGATTATTACATCAAATCAATAAAAAAAAAGGATTTTAAATACAGAAATGTCGGCCCTCTGAAAACTATAATCATGCATATGTATATAGATATATATTAGTTCAACTTTTAATTTGAATTACTGAAATACACAAACTTTTGCACGATATTCTAATTTTTCGAGTTTCACGTTGTCTCTGTTGTGCGATTTCGGATGCAGCCCGAATTTTGTTTTTTTCATTTACAATAAACTAGCTAAAGTACATGTACAAAATACCATAGTATCCTGCCATGCATAACACTTCAATTTACTGCACATTCATAAATTGAATAAATATATAAGCCAAAACACACCTGATGCCTGATGTCTTCATTCACCATTTTGTACTAGTTAAAAACTTTTTTGTGTGTGTAAACTAAGTACACTAAATAAACTAAAGCTATTTTAAAGGAAATAGGCTCATTTTCCAGCTCCCCAACAGTTTTACCGTTTTCGAATCCATTCAGCCGATCACTTTTAGCATAGCTTAGCATAGATCATTGAATCTGATTAGACCGTTAGCATCTCTCTCAAAAAACTGACCAAAGAGTTTCGGCCTAGAAAATTGCAACTTTTCATTTTCCGTCGGTCTTAGTTCACGATGTAACTACAGAAGAGGAAAGTTTTAAATAGGAAAAATATCGAAACTCTTTGGTCATTTTTTTGAGAGAGATGCTAACGGTCTAATCAGATTCAATGATCTATGCTAAGCTATGCTAAAAGCGCTGCCGCCAGACCTATTTCCCAAAAAAAAGTGGAGTATTCCTTTAATGCACCTGACCAATGTTATTTTTGTATCATTGATTATAGTTTTTGTGAATATTTTGAATTAGATTTTTTGGCATTTTAATTTGTTGCATTTTTAGTACTGTTGTTTTTGTCATTTATTCATTTTTAAAAATGTCTAGTTAAGTTTTCAGTTATGTTAGTACTACAACAAACAAAAGTCATTGAAATCTTGACTTTGCAACTAACTGAAATACAATTAACTTACTTTTAATATTTTTTTTTAGATTCAGTTGTTTATTATTTCAAGTAATGTTTTTATGGTTTTAGTTAAAAACAACCCTGATTGTCCTAACAAACGTGATGTCGTAATTACTCGTATCTTCAAAGCAGGACTTTAGCGCAGCTTCAATATCCATCAAATCTGTCATTAAAAGTGATATCAGACATAAACACTTGCACTACATCATCAAGACCACGTACAGCCAGCAAACCCAATAACACACACACACGATTTAAAGGAATACGTAATGATCCACAAAACGCTGTTTATAATGTTACGTTGGTATTGCATAAGTTCATACATCTAGAACAAGTTAGACACGTTACAACTTCATAATTAATATAAGCGCTTATATACAAACGTCATGTTGACTTCCATTATATTTATCATGACTGTAAACAGCACTGAATTCATTACAACACACTCGTGCATCTGCTAATGAGTATAAAGCATCTATCTGACGTGTTTTCCGTCCTCGACTGTGAGAAAGCGAGAGTTTCTTCGGTTAGACGGATGAAAACGAGGTCAGGTGTGTGTGGAAGTGATGTCGGTGACCTTTGACCTCTCAGGGGAACGCAGCGGGGGTGGAGACTGTCACATCAGGACTGCACACTGACACTCACACATTAAACTTTCATCTGGTCGCCGCTCAGAGATTTCATCCGTGAAACTGTGCAAGCGCTGAGCTTTTCACGGGTTTACATCATGGTGTGTGTGAGCGAGGGAGCATGTGCTTTAGATTTCATCAGCGTTGCATCAACGTTGAAAATAAGCAGAGATAGAGCGATAAAATGGCGAGTAGAGTGATGACACACTCACATCAGGCCCTGTGTGTGTGTGTGTGTGTGTGTGTGTTTGATCATCACCTGAGAATCTGAGACGCGTTTATGATTCAGAGATCATTAAAATCTTCATGAAACAGCAGTTTACTTCTGTAATATGATGTACAGGTGTTAGAATATCCTGCAAAAGTTATCATTTTGAATATGATTGTGCTTGGGAATGCAGAGAATTTGCAGATATACAAGAGAAACTCGGAAAATTTGAATATCGTGCAAAAGTTATAATTTTGATGATTATGGCTTACAGCTTATGAAAACCCCAAATTTCAAAATCTCAGAAAATTAACATATTACATGAAATCAATAAAAAAAGGATTTTAAACACAGAAATGTCGGCCCTCTGAAAGTATAATCATGCATATGTATATAGTTATATATACTGAACATCTTAGTTTCACTTTTTAATTTTAATTACTGAAATACATGAACTTTTTCACGATATTCTAATTTTTCGAGTTTCACCTGTATATGCAGGATGCAAAATGAAAAAGTACGAATCATATTTTTAAATAAAAAACTAAATAATGACTAAATATTTATGCATGATGGTAACATTTATGCACTGCCATCATGCTGATTTAAATAATAATAAAAAAAAAACATTATATTCCGTCTGTTTCCTAAATGCATATTATAGTTCTTTAAACAATTAATCCATGCATGCGCTTCATTTTTGTTTTAAAGGATTTAACCTCGTATCAACAAACGTCTCTCTGATGATGTAAGCAGGACTTCTCCAATCACAGCGCCCGCTTAAACCCCGCCCACACATTGAGTGCCACGCCCACATTTCAACATCCGATCAACAACCGAAGCATAACAGCAACACTTTTCGATAATTTCTTACACTTGGATGTTTCACAATACGAAAGACAACATCTGTCGCTACTTACATTTCATCACGATTTTAAAAATAAAGTACCGCGTTAAAAGCATTTTATATTTCAAAGTACCATAGTAATACCATAAAAAAATGACCATTACTGTACCATAGTACTTCTTGTAAATATTACAATGGGAAATGTTAAAAAACCATAGTATTACAATGAAAATAGTATTATTTATATAATATTAAATAATAAAAACAATATATTAAAAATGTAAATGATATATAAAGTATTAAAATAATATATATACCTAAAATATTTAAAATATAAATAATATTAACAGCTCAACAATTACATGAGCAGAGACGCATAGTTAATTACTCTTTTCGTCTGTTTGTGTCTTTCTCTGTTGACGTCTTATTTATTATTTTCTTTCCATCTGTGAATCTTACATAAAGATCCTGCAGCAAAACATCCCAGGAATAATTCCCTCCAAAACGACATTTCGAATCATTCTCTCGCCGTCATGTGTTCTCTTCCCGATCGCTGTGTAAAGAGCAGCGTGAACATTCAGATGAATGTCTTCTTTTGTGCCCATGGAGGAAGACAGCCGTCCGGGTTTGTAACAAGATGACGGTGAGTTAATGATGGTTTTATCAGATGTATTCCCATAACACTCCTGCTCATAATGGAGCAGCTCCGGGTCAGCTGACACACACACACACATGACAAGAATCAACTATGACAGGAAGAGGGAAATTAATGAAGAAAATCAATCAAAATCACTGCATAAATACACACACACACACACAAACGGCCCGCAGGTCTGTGGTTTTCCTAGCACACGGCATTCCTCTGTTCTGTTTCCTGTTTTGAAGTTTGATGGTGTGTGTGTGTGTGTGTGTGAACAAGAGGCAGAGACTCTCTCTTATAAATAACACACACACTTACAAATTGGTACCGAAAAGTACCCTGAAACTACGAATATTTTTACATTTGCTATGAAACTACGACTATTTTTACATTTAGCACGAAACATTAACCATGTGTGTGTGTTTTACATTTATCCTGGAACTACCATGTTTTTTTCATTTAAAGTAAAACTACCATGTTTTTTTTTTTTACAGTTACCATGGAAACACGTTTTTTATATTTACCATAGTAATACCATACTTCTGTACATTTACCCTGGTAATACCACATTTTTGTCATTTATAGTACCATGGTATTATAATAAAATAAAAAATTACATTATAGTAATACCTTGCTATCTCTAAAGTACAATCATTGTATCATGGTATTTTTTATGACTTTTTACTGCTGTCCAGTTACAGGTGGACGCTGTGGATCTGTGTGTGTGTGTGTGTGTGTGTGTGTGTGTGTGTGTGTGTGGGGATTAAAGGTCAGCGTTTTGATTTATGTTGCAGTTCAGATTTAAAATTGCACATAACCACCAGAATTCAGTATTCACACACAACCACACACACTGACCTTTGATGAGCGGATAAAAAGCCTCTCCATCTGAAAAGTCAAGAAGCTCCAAAACTCGGAGTGTGTGTTTGTGAAAAGCCTCCAGCGAAAGGGCAACTACTCAGATCGCACGATTCACCCTCGAAGAAAAGAGACACGGAAACAGGATAATGTCAGTCTAAATGAGTGTTTAGACATACACACCTCAACACACACTGCAAACCTTTATATGTATGTATATAAGAAACACTACAGCAGTACCGTGGTACAGTGATGGTATCAGATAAACCTTGGTA
Organism: Semotilus atromaculatus; assembly: GCA_031834385.1. Taxonomy (NCBI): domain Eukaryota; kingdom Metazoa; phylum Chordata; class Actinopteri; order Cypriniformes; family Leuciscidae; genus Semotilus; species Semotilus atromaculatus. Next base: position 1,271,845 of record JAULUF010000015.1, on the reverse strand, counting down.
CAATGTGATCGCCAAAAAGAAAACAAAGATGGTATTATTAGCACAGTACACAGGTCTGCACCGTGAGAAGAGCTGTGACGCTCAGGAATGAATGAGGATGTTTCTGTTCCTCTGTAAAGGAAAAGGAGGATCAGAGGAGAAACGCAGCATCTGCATCCTGATCTCACACACACACAAAGGTCAAAGGTCACGCGTCATACCTGCTGTAATGGTCGATCCACAGGGCAGGTGGCCTCCGTAACATGAGTGTGGGTCAAAGGTCATCGCTGCAACCTGCTGACGCTCAGACAAACTGACAGATGAAAGCTTCACACACACACACACACAACTACTGCTTTTTCAGATAGCACGTTAAACAGTATGCAAACATAAAGGTCTGTTGTCACATGACCTGGTTGTTATTGAGAAGTCATTTTTGTAAAGCAAAAAAGTAAAGCAAGAGATGATGTCATTTCCACGTGAGTTGTCTCTTTGTAAAAGGACAGTCAAGTCTTTGCATTGTGTGATACAGTATTCATATTCACTTATATATCCGTCTGATCAAATTTATATATGATTCTAGCATCATGCTTTTTTACAAAGAACAGTCTTGCATCACAAAACTGCAGAAATATTGACTGATTTCAAACTGGGCAACAGGAAATGACCTCATCACCAATTTGAATAAGAGAGTACAGTATAATAAATAAAAACACATATATCACCTTAGGAATTGGTTCTTTTTTGTTAAAATCATTGATTTCATTCATTCAATTCATTTATTTTATTTCAGTATTTTTTTATTACTGATTTTATTCAGTAAAATCAGTAAAAAATGTATTCATTATTTTTGATTGGTCTAATCACACTTGTAATTTGGCATGATTTGTGTAATGTTTTCCTCTTCCCTGATATGTAAAAAATGTTCCTCATATTTTGATGGTTTAATAATGAACTTAAACGGTCATTAAAAAGAAATATCTCCCCCGTACGTCACTTTGACCACTACTCTAGGTATGTACAGATTTTGCCGTGTAAATAAAGTACTAAAATTGCATTGAAATTGAATGGAGAGAAGAAGAATGATCTTGAAGAAAACTATTTTATTTGACAATATAAATATATGCAACATGACTGAATACTACAGTCTTCCAGCAGCTTTAATGACAAAACACCCTCATATAAAGACAAAGACAAAGACAAAACATGTAGTGTGATTACATAAAATGATTATAATATCTGTATGTGGATCGCTCGCATTATAAATCGATTGTGGAAACGTCTCAGTGTGTGTGTGTGTGTGTTACTGCTGTTTGAGGAAGAGTGCCGCTCCGCTCTGGATCCATGTGTCATGATCTCCGGCACACGGCAGCTGCACGTTTGTCACCACACACACACGCTCAGCACTGCTGTACACGGGCAGAGAGATGCACTCGTCTGGAGAATAACTTCCCACAGTGCTCTGAAACACACACACACACACACACACACTCTTTAATCTACAGCTATCATTGGAAACATCAAAAGAAATGTAATTATACTAGGTGGCTTGAATCTGATTGGTTGACGAACATTCAAAGGTGTGCGATTATTTTCAGGTAAAACACACAAATAAAGTAGTTCCAGCAGGTCTTGACTGCATTACAGCTCCATATCACTCCGCCAAATGATTTCAGTTACTTTAAAGGTCTTTACAGCCGACAACAACAAAAGAGCAAAAACCCACAACGACACTGACAAGCAAATAAATATAGTAAACAATAGGATAAACATTTTTTGTTTATGTGAGGTCTGCTATCGGTCTGCTATCAGTGGCTCAAGCCTCCGTTACGGGCTGTAAAATTGCGTTTTGAAATTAGCAACGAAGGCGAGGAATGATATGCGTAAGAAATTAGTCCCACACACAAGAGCGATTTAAGGACAAAACCCTGACAAACATTGTGAGATACATCATCTGAACAATGTTTTGAGGTGTGGTAACCGTAGTAGAATTATAAATATAACCGCGTAATAAAAATATTAAAAAAAATATAACCGCGTAATAATTGACTCCAGGTCGTTGAATTATCAGAAAATACTGCACACCCGAGGTGGTGATGCAGCCATGACACGAAGCGGATGTGCGTTATTTTCTAATAATTCAATTATTCCGTTTCTTCTTACACATATTTCTGGAATACTTGATTCTAATTGGTCAGTTGCGACATTACAAGGTGTGTTACCATCGTCAATAGCAACGCTGAATAACATACATCTCAAACCTGCTGACATATTGTTATCGATTGTATTGAAAATGAAATTGGAGGACTTCAATATTAATAATACTGTAATATTGTTACGGTTTTCATCTTCTTGTCAGGACGATTGTTTTGAACATATTATGCACATCTGTACATATCTCATATTTATGTGGTGAAAAGCCATGTTATTAGTGGTGTGATTGTACTTCATCCCTTAAATGGTTCAGTCTTCTTGGCTGAAAGCCAGTTGCAACTTCTTCTTCTCAGAAGCTTTGCGTTTAGTAAGCTAATAAAATATTTTAACAACAATCAATTCGGTGTTCAATAATTCACTTGTTTGGGAAGTAACGGTGTAATAAACAGGATAATGTACATCCAGCCGGTGGTTTATCGCAAAATAAAGGCTTTCTTTCAGGTCGGGGTCCTGATCACCCTGCTGGGAGTTTATTCTGCGATAACAACCGGTTGATGTACATTATGTCTTCCTGAAAGGGTAAAGTGTGTGTGTGTGTTACCTGTGGGATCCAGGCCATGTGACACGCAGGGACGGCAGACACACTGGGAGAGTCATGATGGCTTTCAGACAGCCGGTTCCCATCGAAACTACAACCTTCCAACTGCAAACCGCCAACCTAGAGAGAGAGAGAGAGAGAGAGAGAGAGAGAGAGAGAGAGAGAGAGAGAGAGAGAGAGAGAGAGAGAGAGAGAGAGAGAGAGAGAGAGAGAGAGAGAGAGACAGAGAGAGACAGAGAGACAGAGAGAGCGAGAGAGAGAGAGAAAGAGAGAGAGAGAGAGAGAGACAGAGAGAGCGAGAGAGAGAGAGAGAGAGAGAGAGAGAGAGAGAGACAGAGAGAGACAGAGAGACAGAGAGACAGAGAGAGAGAGAGAGAGAGAGAGAGAGAGAGAGAGAGAGAGACAGAGAGAGACAGAGAGACAGAGAGAGCGAGAGAGAGAGAGAAAGAGAGAGAGAGAGAGAGAGAGAGACAGAGACAGAGAGAGCGAGAGAGAGAGAGAGAGAGAGAGAGAGGGAGAGAGAGAGAGAGAGAGAGAGAGACAGAGAGAGAGAAAGAGAGAGAGAGAGAGAGAGACAGAGAGAGCGAGAGAGAGAGAGAGAGAGAGAGAGAGAGGTGAGAGAGAGAGAGAGAGAGACAGAGAGAGAGAGAGAGAGAGAGACAGAGACAGAGAGAGAGCGAGAGGAGAGAGGAGAGAGAGAGGGAGAGAGAGAGAGAGAGAGAGAGAGAGAGAGAGACAGAGAGAGAGACAGAGAGAGAGAGAGAGAGAGAGACAGAGAGAGGGAGAGAGAGAGAGAGAGAGAGAGAGAGAGAGACAGACAGAGAGAGAGACAGAGAGAGAGAGAGAGAGAGAGCAAGAGAGAGAGAAGAAAGAGAGAAGCTCAGTTTAATCATGTTAAACACACACTCTTCAGAGGAGGGAGTGTTTGTACCTTCACTTGTAGTTTTGCTTCAGTAATCTTGCCCCTCCATGACGTAACAAACTTCAGGCTGTCCATAGAGCAGCTCATCAACCTAAAACACACATCATTTAAAAAAACACGGCAGCACTTGATCCAGAAATACTAACACTTTCTCTTCTGTTCAATTTTTTATTATAAAAACACAAAAATGACATGTACTGCGTTAGATTAAACTGAGGTCATAGCACGTGCATATTGTTGTCCTACTGTCAGTTTCACTGCTTCTTTTTTTCTCATTTGTAAGTTGCTTTGGATAAAAGCGTCTGCCAAATGAATAAATGTAAATGTAACACAATAAAACCAACATTTTTGTACCTCACGTCAATCAATGTCAATCACGCTTGCACACTGCCTACGGAAAAATACGGACTCAGTGTGCAGGGGCCTTAAGACTTCTGAATATGATATATTATATCATTAATGTGCAGTAGTTATGTTACCTCAATGTGCTATATTTAGATTTTAATGCTCTATATATTATCTTATATTTTTAATATTTTATATAATATTATTATTATATGTTATTTATATGATATTTTTCATGTTTTTCTACCATGTCCCACAGTCAATACTGTGATAGTACTATGGTACAGTCAGATGATAATACTATGGTACTTTGGTCATCTTGAAAGTATCATGTTAAAGCCATTGTATATTTCAAAGTAGTACCATTGTGTATATATATATATATATAGTAGCTAGCATGAGTTTTATCAGGTGCATTTCATTTTTCATTATAATTGTAATATATCTTTATTTACTTTTAGGTGTATGCGAGATAAGTTATATTTGACCTCAAGTTAACCTTAGCATGTGTTTTATCAGGGGTTTAATTTTCATTATCATTATATTTATATATGTTTGCAAGTACGTCACCTGGCGGTCTCTTGTCTCAGGGCGTTCAGGAAAGTGTCCGGGTGGAAAAGCTCCGACAGATCCAGCATCTCCGACAGCAGTCCAGCCCTCTCGGCCCTCTCCACCCAGCCCTACACACACACACACACACACACACACACACAGAGATGGTGGCGTGTGATGACAGAAGTGTTGTGAGTGCTGCTGGTGTCAGCTGTACAGTAACAATCCTCGAGTCTCTTCCCACACCGGCTGCTTTTCCTCACAGACGCTTCACGTCTCAGAACAGCAGAGACTCTTTATAAAAGCATCAGGAGACACTTTCTGCACAGTATGTGTCCATCTCCACAATTATTATTATTATTTTACATTTTTCACAATTTATTTCATTCCTCACAGATAATAAAGTAAAGAAGAAAAAAAAGACACATACATAATAACCGAAAAAGGTGTAGGCTTATTATGCCTACCCTTTATACATAATTATTTAATGAGCGTCACTTTCCTTTCTGGATTTGATTCATACAAAATAAACAAACAGTTTTCAGCAGCACGTTTAAGACAACAACATACACTCAACAGTTGCAGTAATGCTGATGAATGTGTGCTTATAATAAAACACATTATCATCCTAGAATATATACTAGAGTTCAAAGGTTTGGGGTCGGTAAGAGTTTTAATGTAAACAGCTGGTGTTGTAGAAATGGGACTCCTGGAGCGGGTGGGCGTCATAATAGCGATGACGGATAACATCCAATTATCTGTTACAGGAGCGCGACTGAGGAATCTGCTCCATTACAGCTGATCTCGGGTCAGTTTCGGCACACGGACCTCGATGACCTCCAGTTCCAGCTTTATAATCATTTAAGGAGCCACGTTTGATCAAACTATTGTTTTCTTGGACCAAAAATAGTCAATTTATGTTTTCATGATCATTTCAGATCCTTAAAGGTGAAGTATGTAAGATTTTTTATGTTAAAGGTGCCCTATAATGTGAAATTGAATTTATGTTGGCATAGTTAAATAACAAGAGTTCAGTACATGGACATGACATACAGTGAGTTTCAAACACCATTGTTTTCTCCTTCTTATTTAAATCTCGTTTTTAAAAAACACCCCTGAAAAACAGGCGAATCTCCACATAATACCGACTGTGACGCAACAGTCGGGGATCACGCCTCCAAAGATTTGCATATCCCAGCCCTCAATGACAAGCACTGCACAGCCGAACCATCGGAACAAGCGAGGATCAGAGAGAAAATGGCAGATCATGGAATAAATGCTATGTTCCAGGCTGTGCAGGGGATGTGAGGTATTTTCATACCCTTCCCACAGAAAAGAAATGTCAACAGGCGTGGACGCGTGGTTGATGTTTATATTAATCGGATACCGCAACAGTTTAATTCGAAGTTGTTAGTTTGCTCTGCCCATTTCACCACGGACTTATTTTCGAACCTGGGACAATATCAAGCTTCTCTCAGCGTCTCAAACTGAAGAAGGGGGTAATTCCAACTATATTCCCGCAACCGGTAAGTAGTGATTTTATTAAAGATAATTTACACTGTGTTAGATCCAGCGCAAGATCCTAGTACAGTAATAGCAAACTCCAAGTAACGAGCATACATAACTAACGTTAAATAGGCTAATTCTCAGTGAAAAAAGTATACAGAAAGCGGTCAAAGAACAATCCACACAGCGCGAGTTTATCTCTCTTGCCAAACTCGTTATGAAATCAATGACGCTGTTACACTGCACAACGAAGCTCTCATAGAAGTAGGCTATGTCATCGTTTGCATTGGTGAAAGCATTAGAGAGAGAAACTGCGTTGTCTCGCGATCAACAGACTGTCATCTGCTTGCTCAATGCTCATCACAGCAACATTTTATGTGATGGAAATAGATTTAAATACTTTAAAAACATCTCACGATTCGTTAATCTCGATAGCTGTAATAGTTAAAACGTATATAACAGCTGTAATAAAAGTATTCGAGAGAGTTTCACATGTCATATTTCATATGCAAGCATGTCAGCCAATCACAGCAGTGGCCGGTTCTCACAGCAGACACGCCCCTTCAAACAGAGTGTTCAAATCAGAGACTAAAATCAGGCTAGGAAAAATGCCTTTTATTTCTAAATTATGACTATTTTTGATCTAAAAAACATACTAACATTATAAGGGCAACCCAGGAAACATTATAAAATAAAATAAAAAAACATTCTAGGGCACCTTTAAAATACATTCTCTTAAAGGGGTGGTTGAATATGATTTTACTTTTCTAACTTTAGTTAGTGTGTAATGTTGCTGTTTGAGCTTAAACAACATCTGCAAAGTTACGGCGCTCAAAGTTCAGAGCAAAGGGAGATATTTTCTTTTAAAGAATTGCTTTTTAAGGACTACAACAAACGGCTGTTAGGGACTACACAACTTTCCTCACAGGTTAGTGACATCATGAACCCTAAAATTTACATAAACTGCACCCCCGGAACACGATTTATAGATGATCATGACAGAATATGCTAATCACTGACTAGAAGATAACTACACAAAAGCTACATAAATTCACCAACTAATAATTCAGAAATGTTGTCTACATGTTGTCACTTCTTCTTGATTCTCTCCATCGTTCTGACTTCTGTTTGAACAATTTTTAGTGCATGTGTGTGTGAGGTAAAAGGACACAAGCTCTCGAAGCTCCGCCCCCTGTGCCAGGAGCAGCAGCTCATTTGCATTTAAAGGGACAGACACAAAAACAGTGCGTTTTTGCTCACCCTCAAAAAGTGACAACTTTAACATGCTATATAACAATATCTGTGGGGTATTTTGAGCTAAAACTTCACATACACACTCTGGGGACATCAAAGACTTATTTTATATCATGTGAAAAGGGCATTATAGGACCCCTTTAACTCAGTTTACTGTTCATTGACTACTATTAGTGTGCTATTCATGGGTTTATCTCCCCCAAAAGTGTAACCATGAGCCTCCCAGGCACCATTAAATCATTACGAGCTGTCCGTTCAGATCTGTCAATCACTTTCCAGCTCAACCAATAGTGAGAGTTTGGGGCGTGGCTACTGTAGGAGGCGGAGCCAGAGGGTGTTTAGCGGGTGTGGGATCATGACTGACACATTACATGCGAAGAGACATTCAATTTTGGCCAAAAATCATTGCATGTAGACCTTCACAGATTAACAGGTGATACAGCATCATCATGCTCCTGTTCAGAAAGACACATGTACCAGTTTATAATGTGAACCCAGCCTCGATCAGTTGTGGTGTGTCATGTCAGAAAATGCGCCCAATGCAGATTCGCTGGATGGGTTTTTAAAAGCGAGACGCTTGTGTTCGCACTACGCAGAGTGTTTCTGCTTACTTATGACACATAGCACACAGCTAAAAGTATTCCTAATATGTTGGACCTTTTACTGGAAGTAGTCTACTTGAGACATGCCTTCACAAGCACTGTAAGAGCTGAGTTTGTGATGTTTGAGATGGGTGAGGCATGATGCCTTAAAGGGGTGTTTGCAAAATATGCTTTATTTTTGTTAATTCCTGGTTTTGCTACTGTACCTTTAAGACGTCTATACATACTGTATGTTTTGGATGGACTGCTGAGGGAGTTTGGACCCTGAATTGCTTTAGTATTATATGTTTGCAAGCAGAAGAACCTCTCAAGTTCACCCATCCACACCTCGTTCCTTCATGTTCACTGGATTATTTGCTCGCTCGTTCTCTCTGAGGCGTTTGGTTCAATACCTGAGGGAGCAGCTGAAACCATCATCATCATCATCATTTCAGTTGAAGAAACATGTTCATCACGAGAAGCGTGTCTGTCGGCTCACTCCGCAGAACTAATTACAGTCACACTAAATCCCATCACTATCAGACACTTCGACACGCGCGACAGGTGCTTTCCAGCTCTCATACACACACACACGCACGCACACACACACGCACGCACGCACATACACCATATAAAGAATATAAAACCCATCATATGAGTTTTCTTTTATAATTCTTATAGTAATGCAGTTAATTTCTACTATATTATAGTGAAAAATACTGTAATAGCATATACTATACTAAATATACTATTAAAGGAAATTAAATGCACTACTGCAAAACACCACCATGATGTAAACAATGTTCAAATTTAAATACTACTACTACTAATAATAATATATAATACTATACAATATCATAATACAATAAAATATGTTTTAACATTTAAAACATATTTTATTGCTGTTATGAAATAGCAACAAAACAATAATAAGAAGAATATAATATGAATAATAATTATCATTATTTTGATCAGAAAATCGGATTACTGTTACCGTTTTAAACAAAATTATATTTTAATATTACTGCTATTTTGCAATTCTAAAAATAACAGAAATAATAATCAAAATCATTATTATTTGTTTGATTCTGGTAATAAAATTATTGTTATTATTATAGCATCTTAATGGTTCTGAAGCAATCTTCATTTCCGTAATGCAAAATATATATTGTTGTTTCAGCATCAGAAGGCAGTAAATGCTACTCAGTTATATTTTTGTGATTCCCATCTACAGAAAGATCTTCCCTCTGAAACACACTCACACAGCTCTATATACACACATTAGCAGATCACAAACACACCTGCTAACACTTACTCGTTTAGTGTTTACAGTAGCTGGAGTTTCAGTCGCTCTAACATATAAACAAACCCTCGTAATCACACACACACCATCACAGTGGTACATGGAGACAGTCATGTGATTAATGTCCATGATAATACACACGGTACTGTGGGTTCAGCTGTAATGAACTCTCCCTCAGGTGATGTTGATGTGCTCATGAATTATTCACGAGTCCTTGTCTAATGCTTTTAATATTCAACCCACATAGCTCCGCCTCCTTCCTGCACTCATCTATCTATCTGTCTATCTATCTATCTATCTATCTATCTAGCTATCTATCATCTGTCTGTCTGTCTATCTATCTATCTATCTATCTATCTATCTATCATCTGTCTGTCTATCTATCTATCTATCTATCTATCATCTGTCGATCTATCTATCTATCTATCTATCTATTTATCTATCTGTCTATCTATCTATCTATCTATCTATTTATTTATCTATCTGTCTATCTATCTATCATCTGTCGATCTATCTATCTATCTATCTATCATCTGTCTGTCTATCTATCTATCTATCTATCTATCATCTGTCGATCTATCTAGCTATCTATCTATCTGTCTATCTATCTATCTATCTATCTATCTATCTATCTATCTATCATCTGTCTGTCTATCTATCTATCTATCTATCTATCATATGTCGATCTATCTATCTATCTATCTATCTATCTATTTATCTATCTGTCTATCTATCTATCTATCTATCTATTTATCTATCTGTCTATCTATCTATCATCTGTCGATCTATCTATCTATCTATCTATCATCTGTCGATCTATCTATCTGTCGATCTATCTATCTGTCGATCTATCTATCTATCTATCTATCATCTGTCGATCTATCATCTGTCGATCTATCTATCTATCTATCATCTGTCGATCTATCTATCTGTCGATCTATCTATCTATCTATCTATCATCTGTCGATCTATCATCTGTCGATCTATCTATCTATCTATCTATTTATCTATCTGTCTATCTATCTATCATCTGTCGATCTATCTATCTATCTATCTATCTATCTATCTGTCGATCTATCTATCTATCTATCTATCATCTGTCGATCTATCATCTGTCGATCTATCTATCTATCATCTGTCGATCTATCTATCTATCTATCTATCTATCTATCTATCTATCTATCTATCATCTGTCGATCTATCTATCTATCTATCATCTGTCGATCTATCTATCTGTCTATCTATCTATCTATCTATCTATCTATCTATCTATCATCTGTCGATCTATCTATCTATCTATCTATCTATCTATCTATCTATCTATCTATCTATCTATCATCTGTCGATCTATCTATCTGTCTATCTATCTATCTATCTATCATCTGTCGATCTATCTATCTATCTATCTATCATCTGTCGATCTATCTATCTATCTATCTATCTATCTATCTATCTATCTATCTATCTATCTATCTATCTATCATCTGTCGATCTATCTATCTAAGTTACAAAGTTACAAGCATGCTACCAGTTACTATGGTAAATGTTTTTTTGACAGCTCCACAGAATAGATAAATAATTAAATCCCCAAACTAACGTTGTGTAATGGGAGAATGGGAGCGCTGTGACCCAGAGTTATCAGAAACAGCATGCCATCAGCCTCACAGCGTGCCATTCAGAGAGCGCTTTTATCCAGAGCCAGAGCACAAAAGAGAGAAAAAGCCCTCATGTAATGAGATGAGTCATCTCTGACACCGCGGCCCACATTCTGACGGGGTTATGTGAGGAAAACAAGCAGAGATGCTGAGCATGATGGGAAACCGGTGGCAGTGCGTCTCGTGACACTCATTATGTCAGATGATCGCTCTGCATTTATTTTAATTTTTACGTTTAGCGACAGTACAAAAAAAAACATGATTCCAGTCAAAAACTGGAAAATATGCATTGCACATGGAGAGTATAGCATAAGCTAATTAGCGTCTTGGGCCTATTACAGCAGGAAAATATGTGGCCGCTTTACAAGGCCAGGTGCATCCTGAACAAACATGACTCCTTAGTGGCATTCCCGTATTTTAGGATCATAACACTCCCATAGACACGGCTAAACAAACTCAAGAACACCTGGAGAAGGTCAAACGCATTCCACGACCCCTGCACTATGGACTGTGTTGCCATTATCTTTAAAATCCTCGTCAAGCATGGATATTTTTAAAAGACTTACTTATTTTTATCAAGCTTTTGCCATTTGATTAGGTCTGAGAACTGTGAGTGATTGGTTGTATGATTTCCTTAGGTCATGTTTTGATTTTGTTTTATGTTTCTATGTATTTTAGAGTTATTTACTGTTTATGGACAGCACTTCAGTCCATTCTAATGGTTTTGAAAGTGCTTTATAAATAAAAAAATCAACACATTTGAACATCTGCGTGAGTTTGTTTACCTGAATTGCGAGCGCTCTGAACACTACGGCTCGCAAATACTGCATCGGGTCCTCAGGGCCGTCCCATTTATTCTGCCAACTCAACGGACACTGAGACACAGAGTAAGGGAGCGTTGGTACATTAGCAGCCTATCGTACTGTATTGCTTGATAAAACTGTAACGTTTGGTCTATGTAAGTGACGGTGAAGTGGAGACTCTTATGTACAGTCAAACCAAAAATTATTCAGAGACCAGATATCATTTTAGATTTTTGTATGTGTGTGCAGGACTCTATAGTTCATTTATGTAAGTGAGGAGAGCAAAATAAAGTAAACTGTGATATTATACCCAATAATTCTTCACACAGTGACTACCAGTAATATTTATAAAAATCTGGGACCAAAAATGATTCCGACACTTTGACGTGTCCATGTTTTCTGAAGTGTTTTGTCTTTAAATGCTAATGCTCTTTTTACACACAGACTGAACAACATGAAGCATTGCTCGGTCACTGGTTGAGCTAAACTGGTATTATCTAATGGTGTAGTTCAATTTAACAGCTGACAGATATTCAACATAATTCATCTGTGAGACAGTCTAACAGAAGGACGGACAAAACCAGTGAAATATCAACTGATTTAATAACTCTGAGTTCTGCTCATATTTTATTACCATTTTCTAAACTACAGCGAATAAACTGATAATGTGAGAAATGTTGACGGTGTCTGAATAAATTTTGGTTTGACTGTATTATAATTGAAATAAACATATGCAACTAGATACAATGCAATAAAATAAACACCATAAATTGTGCTTCGATGTTTTCTTTCCACTAGTCTAAAACAATGCTTTATGAAAAGCCAAATAACATAAAATCTAAAAATGTAGTATCTTGCTGTAATTAAATATTATGCAAAAGTGACTTCCTTCACTCTTACCTCTTGGTTCAGAAGAGCAGTGGCCAGCTTGTGTACGTCAGCAGTCATGAGGGACGTGCCTCGGATGACCTTACTGAGCGAGGCCAGCGATTGGTGGATGCTCTGGACCAATCGTATGCCATTAAACTGCTCCAGCTGGACGAATGAGAGAACGGGAGAGCCGACGCCCTCGCTGGGCAGAGACACTTTCTGATGGATCAATGAGGAACCCTGAGACACGACAGAAAGAATCTATCACACGACGCAAGAGCCAATCAGAGAGTGGCGGGAATCGATAGCCAATCAGAAACTTCTTCACGCCCACAGAACGTCTGATGCATATTGCACACAAAACGGCAATATGGAAATTTATATAATCTTACATCATTTCTAGGAGTCTGCACTGTGTGCTGGGAAATAAAATTGTGTTTTGTTTAATTCCCAGGATACTAGGGGTGTCACAAATATCGCAATAAAAAAATGCAACAATATCTATCTGGGATAGTGACAATATTTATTGTGTATGGTTCACCCAAAATAAAAATTCAAGTTTTCAGTTTCAGTGTCAGTACCACATTAAACTACTATATATAATGATGAATACAATGCATAATAATGCAATGGGGGAATATTTGTATAAATATATTTTAAATATATCTAGCCAGTGACAGAGTGCAAGCATATTCATCTAAAATAATTCAGTATTTTCAGCTTCAGAATCATGAATATTGTTATTCTGGTGTCTCTATTGTCCTGTGATTTGGGTTTCCAGCACCAAATCCAAGACTATTCATTTACACACACAATGTAAAAAAATAATTGCATTTTAATCAACAGTTCATTTTTTGTTAACCTTTTACCATATGTCTTGGAGTATCGCAATAATATCGTATTGTGAGTTCAGTATCGTGATATGTATCGAATCATGACATGAGGGTGTAGTTACACCCCTACAGGACACTACAACATTTTGAGTGGCACATTTCAGCAAAACATTTCATTTCTAAATTGTTTTATAATTCTGTCACAATAGGCTGTCTTGAAAAACAAGACCGAACTGACAGAAAACCTACAGAAAAGTGCTGTTATTCATTTCACATGCAACATTAACATTGTGCATGGACATCTGGGACAGAAAAGAGTATACTATGATACAACATGTTTACTAAAATGCTGATAAAATACCTGATTGAGACGTTTCCACAGGTTGAGCACGGGTGAGAGTGCATTAGACCAGATCTCTCTGTCAAATTTGGAGCCGGCCGCTACAGACCTGCTCAGAATCCTCAACTGAGAGATCACCTGTGCAAACACACACACACACACACACACACACACACACACACACACACACACACCTGAGGTGAGCACATTAGATCTCACCGCATACTATCCTCCATCTCTCTGTGATTGTGGCAAACTGCACTGAAGGGGTGGGCGACTCTTACACATGATAAATTGGTCTCATTACAAGAGCTCCACACACACACACACACACTTACACAGTCTCTACAGCAGCAGAGACAAAGATCAGTCTAAACCTGACAGTGACAAATAGGAGTGCAGTGTAACGGTCTGAACACACAAAGAGAATGTGTGTGTGAAGTCAAGAAAGAGTGACAGTGAATGGGACTGATTTGCGTATTTCATTCAATATAAAACAAGAGATTCCTGCAGCCATCCTGAACACATTAGCAACTGTTTAGCAACGAACCCGCCAGAACACTGTAGCATTGCTCAGACAAGCATCACAAGCACATTTTTTTAACCACAATTAACTCAGCTTAAACTACTTAATATACAGAATCCGTTCAAACGTTTTGTTTTTGTGTCAACTTTAAATTTGAATTCTCCAGTTGACTTTACAATGTTGTTAGCGTGTGACAGCAACAGTGATGATATCATTGTTATCACTTATATCTGCATAATTGTAATCTGTCGTCTTTCTTGCATGTATTTGCATACAAAACGGAAAAGTTCCAGAATTAAATTTCAAGCTGAGACTTTAATTCGTTGGCTCGCAGGAAATTAGAAATCCTCTTGAAAATATCCTCACAAATACAGTAAAAACTACCCAAGAACATTTGAAGAGATTCTAACTAGCTGAAAATGTTATATCTAAAGAAAGTCTAAAAATGTGAAGATTTTTCAGTTAAAAAATATTGGGAGACAATCCTGTGTGTGAATGGACTTTGACTGCTTATTATCTCCACCCCACAGGAAAGAACAATCACACACACACACACACGCACGCACACACGTGTGTGCGCCTGTGATGTAGAGGAATGTCCCGCTCAGCACAATATTCTCAAAACACCTCTGACCCCTCATGACCTCTACACACACACACACACACACACCTGGGAGCTGATGATTCTCTGTGAAGAGCGCTCAATGTTTGCAGGCAGGCCGAAGAAACTGGGTTTGTCGTCTTCAGGAAGAGCGTCCACCACCACACGATAATCCTGCACACATATCAGGGTGACTTTTATCCAATCGTGCAAAGGATTATGGGTAGAATCAGTCCATGCACAAGCTGCTTGATTCTTGTTAACTATATAGTACACATAGTAAGCAAACTGAGCTGCAGTTCACTGACCGCTATGCTGCAGGAGTTGGGCAGGTGTATCTGAGCCGGGAAAGCGTGTGTTTTCTTGACGCGAGAGTGTGTGTGCGACTGCGCGAGGAGTTGAGCGTTGAAGAACTGCTGTAGGTACGAGCGAAGGATCCGCAGGTCACACACGTTATCGATGCGGCCTCCATAGATGGCGTTTTCCAGGAGACCGTGCACGAATTCCCACTGAAACACCTTCCCACCTGAAACACACAAACACACAAGACAGTGAGACCTCACATGTGCAAAGATAAAAACACCCTGATACACACATGACCAACACACACCTTCAAACAGACGGTCAATGATCTCAAAGCCGGCTCTCAGGTCTGACAGAGAGAACTCGTAGAACTTCGTCCAACCCTGTGCAACACAAACACATCATCATCATCATCATCATCAGTTCAATTCAACTTCATATATTCAGCCTGTGCAACAGAAACTCACACTTGAAAAGTCCCTGAATCATGATTAAATATGGAGTCATGTTTCAAAAGCCAGACATGAATCTCCAAGGACAGCGTGAAGTCATTCATCTTTTCTTTGGCTCGAAATTGTTCCCAGCCTTTTCACAACAGGCATGATTTAATCTAAGCAAATGTATGAAAGAAAACCTTTTAAAACGCCTGCTGATAATGTAAAAGCTACTGGTACTTCGGTATCAAGTCGATAAAACATTAAAAGATACTTAATGATATATAATTTTTAAGCGTTTAATATATATATATATATATATATATATATATATATATATATATATATATACAGGGCTTGACATTTATACCCGCCAAATGTGTGTGTATTTCCTCAGTGGTGTGTAACACAGTAATGGTGTGTTACATTTTCAATTGTACTCTTTTAAAAGGCATCTGAAATAATAAACTGAGTACAATGTAGTGTTGTCAAAAATATAGATTTTTCGATACATATTGATGCTGAAATATCTGAAACTCTTCCGTGGGGAAACAAGATACCAGCTGCTCTCTCTCTCTCTCTCTCTCTCTCTCTCTCTCTCTCTCTCTCTCATCTCTCCGACAGCGAGTGACGCAAACCCGCCTCTCCTCACTCACTCGATTCATTTGCTCCGGATGAATATTGTTGCTGTTACAGGGCTTGAATTTCGGCAAGAAATTGCACGTGTTGAGCATAATTTTACTAATTCCCACAGATGTTGTCCATATAGACACTACAAGACACTATATTGGCTATATAAAACAATATAATGGATCCGTGCGTCAGCTCTTAAAGTGACAGCCGCCTAATATACCGGCTACCAAATTATGAGATAATATTAAAGTATCTATATGGCTATAAGTATCTATAAAATATCTATTAAAATATTAAAATATCTATATGGCAGTTTTTCCCCATGGTGTCAAAGTTTGACTTTGGAAAGCCACTAGTCACAGTCACTGGTGAGTAAAAAAGTTTATGTCAAGCCCTGTATATATATATATATGTAAAGAAAAATAGTAGTTTACATATTTTCCTTCACACAGTCTCTGAGAGACACTATCAGCCCAATGAATTCCTTTTCTCTTACACAGCTTATTAGATCCTGCCCACTTTAGGAGAGAGAGAAAGATGGAGTGAGCGAGACACATTACGAAAGAGAAACGCATCAGCATCAGCTAATTAAATGCAGCTCTTCAAAGGCCTGGCGCGCAGTAGTTTAATTCAGAGTCTGAATTAATTATTCAAACAGATCCAAGAGCTTCTGTTTGAATTCCAGCGATTGTTTGAGGAAGAGACGCACATATGTACACTACATAGTTTGGAATAATCACATGTTGTTTTATACGCTTTTGAAAGCAGTCACTTATGCTCCCATAGGCTCAATACAATAAATAACAGTTAAAAGTTATTACAAAGTATAATAACTGAAAATCTGTTAAAATGTTATTTATTCCTGTGATCAAAGCTGAATTTTCAGCACCATTACTTCAGTCTTCAGTGAAACATTTCTGATTATTATCAATGTTGATTTTTGTGGAAACTGGATAATGAAAATTCATAAATGAACCGGAACTCAGCGTATAAGCTACTTGCCTCACAGACCTAAGAAATATATCTATAGAAAGCTTGAAATGTCTAAGAAAAGAAAGGGGCTGCTCTCTGCTTATGTAGGCTAATTCGTATGAAGTGTGCACTACTGTGAAGATCGCCATCTTTATCTCTGCAGCCGACACTGACACTGAAAACACTAGTTTATTAATAAACAATCATGCACAATCTTTACTTTTGCCGGTTCTTTGTGGCAAGCTTTATGCATCCGCCTGAGATGCGGAATAGGCAATATATTATGGAAATGCTCATTATGGTTTATATTCTCTCTAATTAAATGAATATAAATGTGCGATTAGACTAATGCCTTAAATTAACTACGATTAGAAAAAAAACTTAAAAAAAAAAAACTTTTAAAAAAACTAGTTGTGCATAGGCAACCCCACATATTTTCTAACCAGCGTGTCACTGCGGGCATCCTGAGCGAGCGGAGCGTAATCTTCATAAAGACGCTCTCGCTCTGGAGGAAATATCACCACTCCGCTCACAAGCTCTGGTGTGAGACATATGTGTTTCTTCTTCTGTTGTCTGAGAGTTGATTGACATCTTTTAGAAGCGTTATTGGCTTCGCCACCCAATGGTTAGATGAACGTGTCACCAACGCATCAGAACCGAAAACATGGGGATTTTGTTTAAAGACAATAATCGCACAAACTATTCGATATTCTATAATAAAATCAACTAATCGAATGTTTGAAAATCGTGACTCATCCCTAGAATAGAGCAAGCGTTTTTCCATAGGAATGAACTGAAAACGTTTTCCCTGTTCAGCTCGCTCCGTGGACTCGTACGGCCTTGTGCATTAGTTTTGTTTTCAAATTAGCGCCAACTCGGGCGGATTGCTTGAATGGTTAGATCATTAGCCTATTATTCTTAATGAAAAACACAACAACTAAACAGTGCACTGACAGATTCGCTTAAACAGGCGCTTTTACATTTCGCTTTGACACCAAATATTCTGTTAGTCAGCTCCTCACTCTCGTGATGAATTCTGAACACTGATAACAGACTATCGTAGCAAGCCTAGTGGTTACCTGAGGAATATTTTACATTTACATTTATTCATTTAGCTGACGCTTTTACCCAAAGCGACTTACAATTGCTATACATGTCAGAGGTCTCTGGAGCAACTAGGGGTTAAGTGTCTTGCTCAAGGACACATTGGTGTCTCACAGTGGATTCGAACCCGGGTCCCCATAGTTGTGGTGGACACGAATATAGTTGCGCCTCTACAGTCATGTGACTGGTGTGTACCTGAGGAATATAGTTGTGTCTCTACAGTCATGTGACTGGTGTGTACCTGAGGAATATAGTTGTGTCTCTACAGTCATGTGACTGGTGTGTACCTGAGGAATATAGTTGTGTCTCTACAGTCATGTGACTGGTGTGTACCTGAGGATATATAGTTGTGTCTCTACAGTCATGTGACTGGTGTTTACCTGAGGATATATAGTTGTGTCTCTACAGTCATGTGACTGGTGTTTACCTGAGGATATATAGTTGTGTCTCTACAGTCATGTGACTGGTGTGTACCTAAGGAATATAGGTGTGTCTCTACAGTCATGTGACTGGTGTGTACCTGAGGATATATAGTTGTGTTTCTACAGTCATGTGACTGGTGTGGTACCTGAGGAATATAGTTGTGTCTCTACAGTCATGTGACTGGTGTGTACCTGAGGAATATAGTTGTCTCTACAGTCATGTGACTGGTGTGTACCTGAGGATATATAGTTGTGTCTCTACAGTCATGTGACTGGTGTTTACCTGAGGATATATAGTTGTGTCTCTACAGTCATGTGACTGGTGTGTACCTGAGGAATATAGTTGTGTCTCTACAGTCATGTGACTGGTGTGTACCTGAGGATATATAGTTGTGTTTCTACAGTCATGTGACTGGTGTTTACCTGAGGATATATAGTTGTGTCTCTACAGTCATGTGACTGGTGTGTACCTAAGGAATATAGGTGTGTCTCTACAGTCATGTGACTGGTGTGTACCTGAGGAATATAGTTGTGTCTCTACAGTCATGTGACTGGTGAGTACCTGAGGAATATAGTTGTGTTTCTACAGTCATGTGACTGGTGTGTACCTGAGGAATATAGTTGTGTTTCTACAGTCATGTGACTGGTGTGTACC
>JAULUF010000015.1:1232500-1247500 GCA_031834385.1 Semotilus atromaculatus | reverse complement strand
ACGGTTCATAGTAAACGTACATTTTTTACAACCTAAACCTTTAAATGTTACAACAGAGTTAAAAATGACCTACAATAAATAAAAATAAAAATAATGTTCATTTATACAACTTGAAATGTTAAATGTTATAATATGGTTCATTTTTAAAACCTAAACTTTTAAATGTTACAATAGGGTTAAAAATAAGCTACAACACAATAAAAATACAATACAATAAAATAATGTTAAAACTTGAAATGTTAAATTTTACAAAGGGTTAAAAATAAAAATATATATAATAAAATAAAATGTATTTATTAATAAAAGGTTAAAAAATATATATAATAATTTATACAACATAAAATGTAAAAAGTTACAACAAGGTTAACATTTTTTATAAAATGGTAATTTATACAACTTAAAATGTTACAACAGGGATAAAAAAAATAGATAAAAATTAAATAAAATAAAAAGTTAATTTATACAACTTGGCATGTTAAATGTTATGATAAGGTTCATAATAAAGAAAAAGGACATTTTTAATTTATGCAAATTAAAATGTTCATAATAAAATAAAAAAACATGTACACAAATTGAAAGGTTAAATGTTATAACTAGAAATCATAAATGTTCATAATAAAAACAAACAAATGTACTGAGCAGGACCGAATCCACCCAAACGCAGCATCACAGTACAGTGTTATTAGTGGCAGTAATTCCTCATGGCAGTGTCAGGGGAAAAGCTCTTCTGCTAGTCAGGACATACTTAAAGATTTACAGAGTCCCTCTTTAATTCCTAATGACGCAGCATTACAGTTAACGGCAGTGGAACGGATTTTACTATTCATGCGGAATGTTATTATTTATTTTAGCGTTGTAATAATTATAGCATCAGCGTAACCCTGCAAGCGAGTCCGTTCGATCTAGAGGGATGTTTCGTCTTCAGCCGAGGTGTTCAGCACATGTAAAGCTCATTTACCACGAAAAAGAGAAGGAAAAGACAGATAGGATCAGCGACAAACACAGAAACAGACGAGAGAGGAACAGAAGGAGCCCTGCGTGAAGGGTAATTAACACCGTAAGGTGTTTTCAGCAGCGAAGAACGTCCTGTGTGTGTGTGTGAGCCTAGGGGGAGACAGACTGTGTGTGTGTGTGTGTGTGTGTGTCGTCTCAGACCTGGACATGTCGGGCCTTCTGCGGGCTCTTTCAGGAGAAAACTGTGTGTGTGTGTGTGTGTGTGTGTGTGTGTGTGTGTGTGTGTGTTGTTTACAGGAAAATCTACAGTTCTGATTATATCCATGGAAGCGAGACGGTGGTCATCAGGAGATCTGATAGCCTTTATCAACTACACACACACACACACACACACACACACACACGCATACACACGCACACACAGGTACACGCACACACACACACACACAGTCAGACACAGACACACACACACACTGAGATCCAGATACTGAGATCCAACCAAGTAGAACTATTAGAAACTCTTCTTAAAGGAACAGTGCACTGTTTGCATTTCTTTTTATATTTTTAAAATAAGTCTCTTCTACTCACCAAGGCTGAATTTATTTGATCAAAAATGCAGTAAAAATATAAAATATTGTAAAATATTATTACAATTTAAAATAGCTGTTTTCTATGTGAATATATAGTAAAGTGTAATTTATTCCTGTGATCAAAGCTGAATGTTCATCATCATTACTCCAGTCTTCAGTGTCACGTGATCCTTCAGAAATCAGGATAATATGATGATTTGATGATCAAGAAACATTTATGATTATTATCAGTGTTGAAAACAGTTCTTCTGCTTCATATTTCTGTGGAAACCGTGAAACTTATTATTTTATTTTTAGCCTTTGATGAATAGAAAGTTCTAAAAGAACAGCATTCATTTGAAATAGAATCTTTTGTAACATTATAAATGTCTTTACTGTCACTTTTGATCAATTTACTGTGTCCTTGATGAATAAAAGTATTCAGGGCTTGCCAAATGCTTACCCGGTAAATGCCAAATGCTTTGGTGGGTTGAATTTTATATATAATATACATCTTTCAATTGTAGTCTTTTAAAAAGGCATCTGAAATAATAACTGACTGCAATAGTACATTTATAGTATTGCAATAGTACATAGTACCTATCGATACTGGAATATCTGAAACTCTCTCTCTCTGGATGAATATTATTGGTGTTACCAATAATAATTTGACTCATTCCTACAGATCTTGTGCTCACACCCAAAGTGCATTATTATTATTTATATTATGCAGAGTTATGTTTCGATGCTTATTGTGCTTAAACACTCAAATACACACAAAACAATATCACAAATAATATCACGCCGGTCTTGGTGAGTTTTCACGTAAAGTGACAGCAGCGTAATATTCCTGCTTCCAAATTATGAGATAATATAAAAAAATATCTATATGACTATTTTTCCCCATGGTCTCGATGTCAAAATGGTGGCCGGTGGAAATGCTGAGTGGCTGGTAACTGTGGAAAACACCTAGTCACAGTGGCTGATGAGCAAAAAAGTGAATGTCAAGCCCTGACTGTAACTAGTATTTAGAAACAGGATGAGTTTCAGGAGCATTAGCATCACCTGATCCAGGCAGTCGAGGCTACGAGGTCTCCCTATAGTCCTCCTTTCTCTTCCTCCACCCAAATCAATAGCGTTCGGAAAAATGAATGATAGAGTAAACTGGAAACGCTAATCACAGACTAACCGATGGTTCGCCCTTGGACTAAATGTCTTGCATACTAAACCAGAGTCGCTGGCAAGCAAGCAAGCCATTTTATTTGCTAATTAGGCAATTCATTTGACTGAATGTGTCTGTGGAACCGCCGGTGAAGGCAAAACTGCTGTATTATCAGTAACGAGACCCGTGTGTGTGTGTGTGTGTGAGGGATGGAGACAGGGAGAGGGCTGCTGTTCACACTGATGATTTGTGAGCTGTTTCCAGGACTCTAAGGTTACACATCATCACCATGAACCCAGAACTGAGGCTATCATGCCAGCTGTCTGAGGGTTTGGGTCACATGATCCACCCCGCACTGACAGCAAACGGTTCTCGATTTCTACCAGAAGCAAGGTAAAAAAAAAATATTTGAAAGGCTTTCTCTCTATTTTAATCTGAAATATTGCATTTCATTTATTGAAAAATAATTTCAAAAAATATATTAATTATATGAGAAAAATAGCTTATAAAGTTTTTATAAATATTGCATAGCATCATTAAAATCCCCTCACAATTCTAAATAATGATAAAAAATACTACAAAAATTCACTTTTTTTGTATTTTACATGTGTATACACATACAATGTGTATTTTATAATAATGATATAATGTATAATGATTTTGTACATATAAATACACACACATGCAAGTATATATTTAAGAAATATTTATAGAATATTTATATTCATATATAATATATTTACAGTAAATACATGCAAATATTTCTTAAAAATATACATGAATGTGTGTGTTTCATATATACAAAATAATCATACACAGTACACACACAAATATTATTTAAACACAAACTTTTATTTTGGATGTGATTAATTGTTGCAAAGCCCTAATCATTATGTTTGATCTATATGTATCCGTGACCTTGAAGACTGGAGAAACAGAGTCCAATCTGATGGATCGACACAGGTAATGCAGTGAGTCAGCTTTGGCTCTGTTCAACACATCGGTAAATCGATCGGTTGTGCCCTCCTGGTGGACGTTTGCGCCTGTTCACGTGATCTAAACTAAAACTGTAACGTTATTAGATTAATAGATCTTTACAAACATTATACAGACAGCTTTAATGTTAGCGCACAAGCCTACGAAGCCTAAAAATCAGCTCCAGAGAGTTTTGATCTCACCGCTGATGAATTAAAAGAGAGAAGTAGGGGACGTTAAAAACACATTTCTGTCAAGAGTTCAATTGGTAGTTAACTCATAAATTTCTATAAGTGAGGCAAACTGCTGTTTAAGCACATAAGAGATAAAGTCCAAGCATGAATCGATAATTGTAAAATAACACCAGATTCCTCCAAACCCAGAGCCGAACAGAGACATGAACACAGACATGAACACAGACATGAACACAGACAGAGACATGAACAGAGACATGAACACAGACATGAACACAGACATGAACACAGACATGAACACAGACATGAACACAGACATGAACACAGACATGAACAGTGTGACGAGTCTCTCTACTCTTCTTGTTATGGCTGGCTGGTGGGTGTTGCTAGAGGACTCATCACGGGAACGATGTCCACCTGTTCATCCCTCTATAGAAGTTTAGACTGGCTAGTGTAGAGGGAGTTCTTTCTCCGAGTTACTTTGTGTTTGAGTTGGGTTCTGTTTTGTTATTTGGTTTAGTATTTTGTTTTCTGTGGCTGATACATTTACATCCATGCACCTGGCAGACACTACAGATGTTTCCATGTTTTCTTGTTTTTATGTGTTCTAACATTTATGCTAATAAATGCTTATTTTTAGCAATCCAATCACTGTGTCCTCCATTACATTTGTCACGACCGGCTCAAAGCCGTTGGCATGGAAACATCTGTAGTGTCTGCAAGGTGCATGGATGTAAATGTATCAGACAAAATACTAAACCAAATAACAAAACAGAGCCCAACTCAGGCCCTGTTTACACGAGAACGATTCTGGGTGAAAACGTAAAAATATTGTATCGGATGTGCCTTTCGTTTACACGGCGACGCCGTTTTTATGGCTTAAAAATGCAAAAAAGTGAAATCACCCTCCAGAGTGGAAAACTTAAAAACGCTCCACCGTCGCGTTCCCGTGTAAAGGCTAAAAACCGGTGAAAACGCAAAACTGCCCTCGATCGTGTGCGCGTTTACGTCACAGGCGTGCGCCAGTACAGGAAAATAACAACCAACATGTCGGATTATTTACATACGTCAGACCTTCAAGTTGCCCGGCAGCGCTGATAAACGTACAAGAGTCTTTTCAGCAGTTGTACAATATTCTCAGATATTGGTGTTGTTGTGTGGCAGTGCTTCGTTGCCACCTAGCCGCCTGGAGTGCACACTACATCGAATTTCACATACTTTTGCGTCACCATATGCACGCAGATTTCCCCCTCATAACGCTCGTCTAAACGCAGAATAAAAATTGAAAACGCAACGCCACTTTTGCGTTTTCTCTTCAGATCGTTTCCGTGTAAACATGGCCTCAAACACAAAGTAACTCGGAGAAAGAACTCCCTCTACACTAGCCAGTCTAAACTTTTATAGAGGGATGAACAGGTGGACATCGTTCCCGTGATGCCACACCCACCAGCCAGCCATAGCAAGAAGAGTAGAGAGACTCGTCACAACAGAGACAGAGACATGAACATCTCCCTCTGCTGGCAGACTCTCACACTGACTCTTCTTAGTGATCATCAGCTTTATGTGTGTGTCACGCTACAGTTACACCAGTGCTCGTCACTGTAACTGCTGTAATTCACTGGAATCATTAGACAAACTAATAAAACACACCGACTCCAATAAAAGAACTAATTAACCGGAATAAATCTAGAGACGATGAAGAGGGAGAAAATTAAACTTCATACAGATTATCTATCTATTTCTATCTAACTGTCCGGCGTCTATCTGTCTATCCATTCATCCATACTGCCAGTATTATAAGGCAAATTGTGTATGTTTGTGTGCTCAGGTTTTAGGGAATGGTGTGTGTGTGTGTGTGTGTGTGTGTTGCAGGTAAAAGAGATGAATGTAGTGTTTGCTCAGGTTTTAATTGTGTCTCATTGGAAGTGGCCCTAGAGAGCATCAATCAGCAGTAATTGTGTGTGTGTGGTTTCACACTTGGCTGATTTGAAAGTTATAATAAGCTGATGACTAAACCTAAATCAATAGCCCTGTATCGACCACACACACACACACACGCAGAAGGCTGTGCGTGAGACGTATTTATAATATATCTGAAGGTTGAGTTCACTCTATGAGTCATAATTAAACTCCAGAGACAAAAACTGATGACAAAGAGTGAGAGTCAGCCATCAGATATATTATACATGCCTGATTCTGATCTGTGTGTGTGTGTGTGTGTGTGTGTGTGGTATCTCTCTGCACTTACCCAAAGCTTGAGAGGCAAATGCTGCCATCGCACTCTGTAAGCGATCTGGCCGTAACGCCTGGACCACCAACACCTGAGAAAGAAACAGAGGAATAAAGAGTAAGTTGAATCTGAGCACTCTGATTGGTGCGAACTGTTGATTGACAGCTGACCTGCTGAAAGAGGGAGATCTTCTTGGCAATGGGAGGCGGGACTTCCTGTTCGCAGCAGGAACTGCGTGAGAATGTGAGCCACAGGTCTGCGTCGTCCAGGCAGAGAGACTGATACAACATTGGAAAGGTGCTCTGGAGAGACACGGAGAGAAATCAGTTCTAACAGTCAAACATCTGGCGCAGTGAGATTAACCACGGACCCGGTGAGATTTGTTTTATTTTTTCCATTTTTTTTTTGTTAAAACATTTTTGGGATTTAATGATTTAATGGTTAAATAAACATTTTGTAATCAAAAAGCATGTCTAATTAATTGAAAACAAAACATTTATGCAATTTAACAATTTATTTAAAAAGTAAAAACATTTGTAGGACCTTATGAAATGTGTGGGTTTTTTTTAATAGAAATTCTGTGTGTTTTAATGTTTTCTGGATTCATGATTTAATACAAATTTATTATAAAAAATGGTAAATGTAGGCATAAAACATAAAAAAAATCAATTAATCTTTTAAAATGTAATCAAATTCTATTTGGACAAATAAAGTGCTGTACAATAGAGGTTTACTGTTAATACCATAGGCGTAATTCTATGGGGGGACAGGGGGACACATCCCCCCCCCCCCCAATATTCAAAGAAGGTCAATTTGTCCCCCCCAATATTTGATCATACTGTATGATTATGCGGGCAATATCGAATAGTGATTGCAAATACGTCTTTCTTTCCAGCTCCGAAAATATAAAATCCCGGCCGGTCCATTTCCCAAATCCATTCGACTTGCCTTACACTATACATTAACAAAACCTATTTCTCCTGAAATCCATGTCATGTTTTCCCTATACCTTTAGTAGCTCGTGCACCGTCATTGAGTTAGGAAAAACCAAACAGAAGAAGAGTTAAGAGCGCGAAATCTGACAGGCATTTGGCACATATCTGAATATTGTTATCCTGTAACAGTAATTTAATCAAAATGTTTATAGCCACTATATGTTTATAGAAGAACATAAGAGAGAGATCACTGGCCGCTTTGTTGTCAATTCAGGCTTGTAATTGATGCCGATGCTGTAATCATTACAGGGTGAGTATACGTTGGTTTGACGATCAGATGTAATAAAATTCCTTGTTGTGTTATACAATTACAAACATTCAGACTCTGACTTTTATTTTATTTTGATTAAAAAAATGTGTGCATGCGCCAACACAAAAAGTCCCACAGCTGTCCCCCCCAATGTGTGATTGACAATTTCGCCCTTGGTTAATACTGAAAAGTTTACTGAAAATTGTTGATATTTCTTAAAAAAAACTTTTTGATCATTGTTACCTTGAGAAGTACATTCTACTATAAAATATCAATATATTTCTGTCATAATTACTTTTATTTTGACATGTTGTGGTAAAGGCCTATGAGTTTCTATGTGCATATAATGATATTTTTCTGAAATGAGATGTTCTGCAGATGAAGTTCATGTGTCCTCATATAATCAGCCCTAATTACCTTGAGCAGAGCCACAGCCATCAGCCTCTCCTGATCAATCCAAGATGGAAACTGTTCCCGCACAGACTTCTGGGAGTCCTGAAGAAAGAGAAAGAATTTATATGACTGAAGAGAGGAGATGAGTGTTATTTCATCAATAAAAACGTAAAAAAAGATTCATACCGTCTTCCGAACCATGTCTGCAACGATCAGGCCAGTGAACACTTCCCATTCCTGCGAGACACAGTCATCAGAGCGCCACAAACACACAAGAGTGATTCAGTGTGATTGTGCTTTACTGGCAGGGCTAATAACAGCATATTTGTCTTGTCACAGTCGCTGTTATAGACGAGCCAAAACAGAAACGCTATCATTCCTTCAGGATTCATTATGAGACACACACACACACACACACACACACGCACACACAACACACAGACGCACAACGCACGCACGCACGCACACACACACACACACACAACGCACGCACAACACACACACACACACACACACACGTATGCACACACACACAACGCACGCACGTACGAACGCACACACACACAACGAACGCACAACACACACGCACGCACAGACACACACACACACTTACGTTCTCCTGGAACAGGTCTGGGTTCATTCCCTTCACAAAGTGTAGTGCAAACATCAACCGGTCCGCCTATAAACAGACACACAGATTAGTCATTTTAGATGACAATATTCAGATCCCAGTGAATGCATGAACTGATAACATCTATACCTGAAACACAATGTAAATCGCGCTGGATAAAAGCGTCTGCCAAATGCATAACTGAATGAATGATGAAATGAATGAATATGACACATTGCCAGTGCTGGAGGCCCATTCACGCTTTCCCACTAAAGAAAGCAGGAACAATTGCTCTCCTTCCCACGTAAAACAACAACTCAATCAGGCTAGACCGACGCAAAGCAAAACTAGATCACTGTCGCTAGAATCAATGCAGCCGTCAACACGCTGAACACATTCAGTCAGCGGACAAACACTCCTCTTTTTCTTGTGCTGCATCAACTCCAACTTTATTTTCACTGTGTGTTTGAAATAAAATGATTTCATTTACAAATATCAAAGCCGGACTGGATGTGACAAAATATGATACAGGAATATGGCAATTTTGATGGCTACCAAATATACGAAATATCCTCTTTTTCATGGATAATTATGTAATATTGAAGTGTAGCGTACAAAACTGACACTAAAACACTGCAAGAACAGCGTTTTTATAATTATTTATATACTATTATAGTTTTTATTAATATGATGAATTGGCTTTTATTTTTATATTTAAAATTTTCATTTAAATGTTTTGTTGAATTTTTGCTAATTTTATGTGCTTTTGTCATTATTCTTTTTTTAATATATATATATATTTAGGTTTAATTTATTTCTATATCAGTTTTGGTTTAGTTTAGTTTAAATTTGTATTTATTTGTGGGGGCCAGTTGTTATGTCAGAAAATAAAAGTCAAATAAAAAAAATAAAAAAATATTTTTTTTTGACTTTGCCTCAACAAGTCATGTGACCAATTGAGTGAGTGGCAGCCAGATGTCATGTAAGAAAATAAATTAAATTAAAAATAATAATAAAAAAATTAAACAAAAAATATATAAAAAATTGACTTTGCCTCAAGTCATGTGACTAATTTATTGAGTTGCAGCCAGTTGTCATGTAAGAAAATAAATTAAAAAAAAATAAAAAAAACAATAAAAAAACATTCACTCATATGAAAACTGTCGTCAAAATGACCGGCTGTTCACTTCTGTGGTCCAGACATAAGCACCAACATCCTTATGCTGTGGTTTTAAGTGGGCGTGGTCATCGCTATGGGAACACAACGAGGGCTCTGATTGGTGCTGGGGGTTTCAGGTGGGCGGGGTCGTCTCAATGGGAACATAACGAGGGCTCTGATTGGTGCTGGGGGCTTCAGGTGGGCGGGGTCGTCTCAATGGGAACATAACGAGGGCTCTGATTGGTGCTGGGGGCTTCAGGTGGGCGGGGTCGTCTCAATGGGAACATAACGAGGGCTCTGATTGGTGCTGGGGGCTTCAGGTGGGCGGGGTCGTCTCAATGGGAACATAACGAGGGCTCTGATTGGTGCTGGGGGTTTCAGGTGGGCGGGGTCGTCTCAATGGGAACATAACGAGGGATTCGGTGTGTTACCTTGAAGAGTGAGCGGCAGATATACTCATACACCATGTTCTTCAGACTGTTCTCCAGAGTGGAGATCCTCACATCGGTGCTCTCGGTTTCCTGCATCACACACACAGTTAACTTCACTAATGCCTTATTTAATTTATTACTGTATTTTTTTATTGATGATTTTTCAAGCATACAGCATTAAGGAAAACAGAAAAAAGAAAACAATAGAACTGCATTATGTTTTGGGGCAAGTATGGATTTACATATACAGTCATTGATTGTTTACATTACAGCGATCAATCCATTTCTTCCAGTATTTTAGAAATCCTTTTAAAGTCTCAAATTAATATTGTATATTTCTTTAACAATTTCTATCCACTCTCCAAGTAAGCGGGTGTCCTGCTTATACTAATGCCTTGTAATACTCTTCTTGCGTGCTACATTTAATATATTAACAAGATATCCATCTCCTCTCAACACAGACACAGAGAATGCATGATTTAGCCAGTGCATGTGTGTGTGTGTGTGTGTGTGTGTGTGTGTGTGTGTGAGGTGTGTTTGCACGTCACCTGTTTGTTCTGCAGCGCTCGGTGGAAGAGTCGCAGGAACGACACCAGACTGAACCTGTACATGTTATTAATCTTGGACAGATCCGTGATCACAAAGTACATCTTACTGGCCGTCTCGGCTAGCGGCAGGTACGCGTCCCTTTCCTACACACACATACACACACAGACTGACGTTACTCTGGTGCCACCTGCTGTTTCAGTCACTCCTGCGATCTCAGTCCCGATCACACTCTTCCCAGCATCACCTGGTCGAGTGACGTCTGCAGGCGGTGGAACTCAGTCAGTGATTGGTGGATCAGAGAACTGCTGGCTTTGGTCTGGTTCAGAGACTCAATCAGCTCCTTATTCTCCAGGATATTGCCTTGAGCCGTCGCCAGAGTCTACACACACACACACAGAACACACACTCTTTGCTGCATATTTGGAGAAAAACATCCAGGAAACCAGGGGTTTTCAAACTGAGGGAGTGGAAACATTTAGAGAAAATCACTGTAAAAGTAATAAAACTAAGTAACTAACTAAATTTGATTAAAAAAAAGAAATATATTATTAAAATGAATAAGTAACATTTTATTTAAATAAAAAATAAAAATAATAATTCATTAAAAAATGCATTTGATCAAAATAATACATGAATGGAATTTGATTAAAATAAATAATATTTGATTTAAATAAATAAATAATACATCTAACAACATTACAGTACTAAAAAAAGTTAAATTTAAACTAAATATGTTCCAAATAATATTTTACACACGTTTATATTTATTTTTCACAGTATTAATGTCTTTATTTATGAAAATATATAGCTGACTTTTAAATTTTAGGATGGGGTCCCTAAAAGATTGAAAAGCCCTGCATAAACCTGGTGTGTATCATGTGTTTGGGAGCATGCTGGGATTGTTGCTTCAGTACCTCCAGCAGCGACTCCTCCAGCTGAGCAAGCTGGATCTTCTTCTCCTCTTCCTGTTGTAAGAGTTTGGTTTTCTCACTCTCCAGCTCTGGCTTCTCCTGCTGGATGGTCAATGCTAGCAGCTAAACACACACACACACAATAATGATGATCTTTATGGAGTCGGAGCAGTCAATAAGTGTGTGTGTGTGTGTGTGTGTGTGTGTTACCTGTCCCCGCAGTCCTGCTCTAGTGGTGGTGAAGTTCACCTCAGTGATGACAGACGCAGCGTCAGGTGGGATGAAGGGACTGGGGTTACGGGTCGCCAGAAACAAACGGAAATCCTCATTATAGTCGATGACTTTGTCTCCGATCTGCACCACGTATCGCGGCCCTGCCACACACACACACACACACACACAAATAGCAAAATCATGTTCAAAGTGAAGTACTAGTATACTGCTAACTGAAAAACAGTGTGTAAAACGTTTTAAACATCAGTGTTATTTTTTTTGGCACACGACTTTTGGTTTGTATAATGAGTTGAGGAGGAGAAATTAGAACAACATAAAAAAAACTTTTGAAATTGCTTTTAAATTGAATTGTGATTCATATGTCACTGGAAATAGAATGTCAAGTTGGGTGAATTGCATTGTGGGATACAGTATTACATCCAGAGTGCTCTGCAGTGTTGTTATAACTAAACTAAAGCACGTTAAAAAAAAAAATCCAGTAACTGAAATAAAATGTAAATAATAAAATAAATATTAGATGAAAAAACAAATCGAACATATGAAGAAAAATTATATATTATGATTATATATAAATAGTATATAAATAATACAAAAATAACTGTGATTGTGTGCATATATCCACACACAGCATGTAGCGCATAATGCTGAAAAACGAGTACCGGTAGTATGAAAACAGCGTTAATGAATGCAGCTGAGATTGGTGTGGAATCCTCCTTGAGGATTTGTGGGGTTTCCAAATTGAACATGACACTGTGTGTGTGTGTGTGTGTGTGTGTGTGTGTGTGTGTGTGTGTGTGTGTGTGTGGTCTCTTCTGTATGTCTGCAATGCAGTAGTCTGTACACACACTTTAATTTCCCTCTCTCTTTCTCTCCTCATCCAAGCGCTGAAAACCTCTTCGTTTATCTGCCTCCCGCCGGTCTCTGATAGACTCAGCCATATCTGCTCCACACACAAACACACACACACACACACACACACACACACACACACACACGCGCGCACACGCACCCCGGCATATGGAGGAGACTTCAGAGATGCCCGCGGGTCTTATTTCATACAGCTGGGACAGGAGGATAAACACACTACAGGAGAAGGGGAGCGCGTGTGTGTGTGTGTGTGTGTGTGTGTGTGTGTGTGCGCCTGTCTAAGGAGTGTCTAACTCCACGTTCTAACCATGCCTCAATTAATTTTTCAGTCCTTACTGAAAGTAAAATGTCAAAATCACAGCCAATCAGAATACACACAACCTTTCAAAAGTTTGGGGTCAGTAAGCTTTATTTAAAGGTGCCCTAGAATGTTTTTTTATTATTATTTTATAATGTTTCCTGGGTTGCCCTTATAATGTTAGTATGTTTTTTAGATCAAAAATAGTCATAATTTAGAAATAAAAGGCATTTTTCCTAGCCTGATTTGAACGCTCTGTTTGGAGGGGCGTGTCTGCTGTGTGTAACCGGCCTCTGCTGTGATTGGCTGACAGGCTTGCGTATGAAATAGCTACGCATTACATGTGAAACTCTCTCGAATACTTTTACTACAGATATTAAACGTTTTTACTATTACAGCTATCGAGATTAACGAATCGTGAGATGTTTTTAAAGTATTTAAATCTATTTCCATCACATAAAATGTTGCTGTGATGAGCATTGAGCAAACAGACAACAGTGTGTTGATCGCGAGACAACGCAGTTTCTGCACTCTCTCTAATGCTTTCACCAATGCAAACGTACATACACTAAGAGCTTCGTTGTGCAGTGTAACAGCGTCATTGATTTCATAACGAGTTTGGCAAGAGAGATAAACTCGCGCTGTGTGGATTGTTCTTTGACCGCTTTCTGTATAGTTTATTCACTGAGAATTATTTAACGTTAGTTATGTATGCTCGTTACTTGGAGTTTGCTATTACTGTACTAGGATCTTGCGCTGGATCTAACACAGTGTAAATTATCGTTAATAAAATCACTACTTACTGGTTGCGGGAATATAGTTGGAATTACCCCCTTCTTCAGTTTGAGACGCTGAGAGAAGCTTGATATTGCCCCAGGTTCGAAAATAAGTCCGTGGTGAAATGGGCAGAGCAAACTAACAACTTCGAATTAAACTGTTGGGGTATCCGATTATAAATAAACATCAACCACGTCTGTTGAGATTTATTTTCTGTGGGAAGGGTATGAAAAGTCCTCACATCCCCTGCACAGCCTGGAACATAGCATTTATTTCCATGATCTGCCATTTTCCCTCTGATCCTCGCTTGTTCCGATGGTTCGGCTGCGTGCACAGTGCCTGGCATTGAGGGCTGGCATATGCAAATATTTGGAGGCATACATATTAATGATCCCGACTATTGCGTCACAGTCGGTATTATGTGGAGATTCGCCTGTTTTTCAGGGGTGTTTTTTAAAAACAAGATTTAAATAAGAAGGAGAAAACAATGGTGTTTGAGACTCACTGTATGTCATGTCCATATACTGAACTCTTGTTATTAAACTATGCCAACATAAATTCAATTTCACATTCTAGGGCACCTTTAAAAGAACTTAATTCAGTAATAACATGACTTTATATAAACTGTATAAAGACATACTGCACGACACCTGATGTAAAATAAAGGTACGGGCTGAAGATAGCGATGCGATCAGTTAATCGGTCCCGATGTCGATCCTCGAGATCAGTTTGAGACACCCCTAGTGTCCAGCTAACACACACTCACTGCACTCACCCTGTGCGATGAGATCTCTCCGCAGCAGCGGGTACAGCACCGGCTCCACGCCGTCCATCTCCTGAATGATCAGAGTTTTCCCGAAGCGCACGGATAACTCCAACACCGTCATGAAGTTAGTGTCCTGAGACAGATAAAGTCAAATAAACATGTGACATTTCAGGGGTTTTGACCAGGGTTATTATAGTTCACTGAAACTACACTTCCTCATTTTCATTTAACTTGATGTACAAAAATAACTCAAACAAAAATACATAAAAATGAAAAAAATTACTAAAACTTTACCTAGAATTTACATGAAATCACACAGTGTTAATAAAAAACTATATTAGTACTAACTAAATAATAATGGTTCTAACATAAAAAAAATAAATCAAATAAAAAATAAATTTGTATATAGACATGCCAAAATGAGTTGAGATGTTTGAAGTTGTGTTTGAATTGAATTGTGAGTACACTGCATTGTGGGATACAGTATTACAGATCTGACATACAGCCCAGAGTGTTTGTGTGTGTGTGTGTGTGTGTGTGTGTGTGTGTGTGTTTACCTGTTGGTTTATGATCTCCAGACGATGTGCTTTCAGATGAGTTTGCAACCACTCTGTGGCACGAGAGGACGGATCGATCAAGAACGGACAAGAAGCACTCTGGGAGACGAGAGGAGAAG